>JABJVR010047221.1:0-28518 GCA_025773905.1 Chitala chitala | reverse complement strand
TATATATATATATATATATATATATATTTCTGACTTAAAACATTCATATTTTTGTGCAAACATACAGGCATGTCCAAACTCTGGTCAACATTGAAAAGCAGCAGAAGAAAGAGGGACAGCAAATGCCATCAATACAACGCATAAGAAAGGGCTCATTGTATTAAAAATATACACCTCTGTGAACTAGCAACTCTTCCAAAAGTTCATCATTAGTATGATATCAGTGATTTCCACACAATTTTGGTGTAAATGTACAACATTTAAACTGGTAAATGAAGTCAATCTACATTTGACTTATCTCATTTATAATGTATAACATTGTTATTTCACTCTTTATGTAACATACCTAACTCTATAGATAAGAAGAAAAAAACATTAAGGTCTGCAGACACAAGACATGTTTTTTCTTTTTTTGCGGACTGACAGCTCCGAGTCCAACATGATAAATCTCCATAGAATCACCGGTGAAATTATTGGACTTGTGTACACAAGATGCTATTATTTCACTTGTATAATATTTGCTTTCAACTGCACTTTGAATGGGGGGAAAAATTAAGTGCTGAGTACAAAAGTCTGAAAGACTCTAAAGAGTATGACAACATCACAGTTAATTATGTGAATTGCTCCTGTGGAATTATAATCTCGTCCTGTTGGCTCGTCTAGAAGTACAGGGATAAAAATAAAAATGTTGTCAACTTCTTTCCTTGTTTCATACAAGATATACACATATACAGTACATAGACAGTTGTCTAGATACATAATTCTGACATACAAAAACTCTTACTTATGCAAGACATTTTCTACATAAAACTTTACATAAAATTTTCAGAAAGTTCCTGTACAAAAAAATTCTAAATACACACAAAGCTATATAATGATTACATAATTTTTATAAACACAAAAATGCATAATATATGAATAGTTTACCTTAATTTTAATATAAAAATTTTAACAGCAAAGATTTTTCTTCATCTTAATTTATCTTATCACATGGAGTGCAAGGTCAGGATTTAACTGTATTCCATACATAAGTAAAATATTATGTTTGTAATGAATGTAACAATCAGTATTTATCACTGTAGGTATTTCCAGCTGTAAGACTACTGAGCCAATGAAAATTGCAACAACATTCCTTCAGGCAGGCACCTCATTACACATAGCAACAAGGAAGGAACAAACAGCACACGCGTTTAAGAAGACCTGCACATTATAAGTGTTTAGCTTTTCACATCCCAACAAAACCCAAGATAATTGGTGTACATTATACACAGGTATGCACCGGATTTGACATTTAGTAATTTTTTTTATTCAACAGTTACCAGTCAATGTGGGAAAAGCAACATGCAAAAAAAAAAACATTTTAGATAAGAAGTAGTAGTTTGTCTTTTTTTTGTTTTAAATAAGTACTACTCCTTGAACATTTTTTCCCTATAATGTATATACAGTGCATACATTAATACCTTGTCTTCATGCTATTTTTTGTGCTTTTAAAAAAATTATATTTTGTATGTATTGAGACTTAAAAATGTCTTTATTAAACACAATATTTGTTAAATGAATTGTGTGACGTGTTTTGAAGGGTGCTGTAAATAGTGACAGAGACGCCCCTCGGGGCTCCTTAAACAGCAGCGATCCCATGGGACTGCAACATGTTCCCTGTAACAAACAGCAACTGCCTTGGGTTTGCACTGCCTGATGCACTTCCCCTTCAGGGCCTGGAATACTTCCATGCCACCCGCTCCATTACTTTTTGTAAATATAGGCTAGAAAATGGCTAAAATACCTCTTAAAACATTCCCAGACATGGGCAACAGAGAATGGAGGGGGAAGAGGGGACATGTCAAATTTATGATGTGTCAAGCGTCAAGACTCAAATCATCCTTTTGGCCTGTTTTTCCGTAACTTTTGACAGTTTTGAGAATAACTGTCCCCCCAGAATTATTTTCTGACATAGATTAAGTATCATAACATGGCAGGATTAAGATTTGTGTCTAGGTCACTGTGTGAGATCATTTTTAATTGCTTAATATTTTTCATAAAGAAAAATGCTATCCATCCACCCATTACCCAACTGCTTATCTTTTTCAGGGTTGCAGGGGGTTTGGAGCTTATCCCTGACAAACTAGGGCATAAGGCGGGGGACAGCCTAGCAGGGGTGACACCCCATCACATGAAAGTGTTAAGTGTGTTAACACAAAACTGATGCAGGAATTAACGATAAAGTTTTACCTTAAAACACAAAGTGCTTATTTTGTGTTATAATGCAAAACCTTTTGTGTTAAAAAACAATACTTTGGTATCTTCTTACAACACAAAAAGCATTACGTTAAAGAAATATCACATAAGACGGAGTGCTATTGTACTAAGTATCAGCACGGCTGTTATGTGGTCATAGGCACTAGGCTGAAGGCCGAGTATACTTCACAGATGTACTTCACAGAACTGCCCGACCTCGAGTGTGAAATTGCTTTTATACAACAGTTTTATGAATTCCACTTATTAATTGACAGTATTAAGCGATAACCTATTTGTTTCTTTATTACAGTTAGTGTAATTAATGATTATCAAAACACATGTGGCATGATATTTATTGTCACTTGTCCCAGTGCTGTTATTGTGTAATATTGGCAGTGTTAGAATGCCTTATCCAATCAAATCACAGCAAATTCCTTGGTTGGAAGTAACCATTTTATAATAAAATGTTAACAAGTCTCACGATAAGAGGAAATGGAAGCACGAATGCAAGGGTTGAGTATATTCGCAGAAGGGTTTAATTGACGGTGGGGAAACAATACACGGGGCCAAGGTACATTAAATAACACAAAATAACTAACAAAGGCCAAGATGTACACAAAACTCTCTAAACATCCAATGACTGGCAGAGGATAGATGACAGGAGAGGGTTTTAATAGACAGGAGAAGGTGATGTGATACCAGGTGACAGTGATCATAGAATTAGCCAAGAAACCACAAGTGAAAAGAAAAAGTATTGTGTGAAAACACAAAAAAGTTTAGGTTATAAGAAGAAACATTTTTGCTAAAACACAAAACTGATCATATTTTTCGTAAGGTGGCAGCAATTTACTGCCATAGTGTTACAGTTTGTTTTATCCAAATAACTTGTGTTGTGCTAAAACCTCATCACAGTTTTGAAATTTTTCTTCAAAAGAATCTCAACAATATTTCCTTCAGATCAGAATATTCCAGCTTTAATCAGTCACAGTTTTTTTATATTTAGTAATTCATCAGCATCATTTAAACCAACTTAACCCCCGTCTCTGGTGGTAGTTCCTGTTTTCTGCCTTTCCAAAGTTATTTTTTTATTGCATTTATTTAATTTTTCATTCTGCGTGTTCACCAACATTATTTTTTTCCTACATTACATTCCACCAATGTTGCTTCAACCAATATAGGTCTAAAATGTCTGTTTTGAGCCCCAGGATTATTCTATAGTCAACAGTCTATTCCACGTGCCATAAATGCAACTAAACTGTTTAAGTACAACAATATCCACAAAGTACTTTGGGGGACACAAATAACAAAGTATACAATTTTTGTTACAGGGCAAAACAAATGTAATTACATATGCATTTATCAACATATTTCAGTTATTGAAGCGCTAATACACAAGATTTTTTCCATTGACCACTTCTGTTACTTTCTGGGGTCTAATGCATATTTAATCATAAACATTCATAATGCCTTGAATAAAACATACACTGAAAATGTTTTATTATTTAAAAAAATCTAATACCTCTGGAAAGCCCCCAATGCTTATGGAAAAATGTTGCATATTAACAATTCCTAACTTTATACAAGTGATATCTCCCAAATATTTCTGGTTTTATGACCTTACTTCAAAATTATGGAAATATGAAGTACAAAAACAAGAGTTCAACCCCAGCTGCTATGCACAGTAGGTGTAAAGGCCTTTAGCTTTTATTGTATGGAGATATATTTGAGCTAATGGTGTGGGATGTCTGCATCACTATACACTTAATGCTAATGACCACACTGGAACTGAGGCAAACATCACAGCAAATTGTATTCAAAAGACATTGTAGCATTTTCTAAAAGATACACGCTGAGACACACGCAGCGAATAAAGCTACCAACAGAGATGCTTCAGCACGATCGGGCAGTTCGTGAGGAAGAATAATCTGTCACTGATTACTAATGCCTTGTTAAAAATAAAGAGAAAAGTGGAGATGTCTAAGAAGAGACTTTCTGAAACTCTGTGACGTTACGGGAAATGGGGTGGGTTCCTGTTGAATATTGGAGACCTGTGTGGACCCCTTGCATCAGCAGTTGAGTCCTCTCGTCAAGTCTAAGAGTGGGAGGTTACTAATGAGTAACAGAACGATGTGTATTGTTATACTTTAACTCAATATTCTGGTAACAGTTTCATACTGATCAAGTGATTATAATATTTACCATGATACATACATACATTATCTATCACTTATCTTTTTGATGCATTGTGGGTGGCCTGAAGCCTAATCCAGACTTCCTAGGGAGCATGGCAGAGAATACACTGGACAAGGCGCACATACACACACACACACACACACACACACACAAATTCAACTCCACAATATGTGAGGCAAAAGCAGTACCTACAGAACCACTATGCTGCCACTACTCAGCTGCAAACATTACAGTTACTCTTTCTGGTTCCATAAAACTGGTACAAAACTTGACATATGATTATCATCTGTTATTCATATGGAAATGTTGCAGTTTCACTATAAAATATTATTGATTTCAACAAAATTGTCTTTGTAGGATCTGCACAAAAACATTTTTTATAGCATTCCCACACTACTGTATGGTTATTTGAAGCAAAGTAAAATTAATATCATACACTGTGGAAACTAGAAATTTTTATATGCAATATTAAACAGATAAAAAGTTTGACAGAAAAAAACTACAATCTTTGTGGTAAAAGCTATATAAAGGTCTAAGGCTGGTTGCCTACTGCATGACCCAGAAGATAAACATTTTCAGCAAAATCACAAGGGTCCACGTTTTATTAGGATATAAACATGTAAGTGATGCAGTGAAATAATAGTGTTGGACTCATAGGTTCAGGCCCTCAGTGGTGTACCATGGTTCAGCCTGCTTTAAATATTCAAGTCAATTAGCACATATTTCACTCCAAAACATACTGAAAGAAATATTAAGACAGCGTTCTGCTTGGATAATGACCAACTGTCTTATCATTTTTGGAATTCAAAGTTTAAGATATATTATACTACTGTTTCTGCTTTGATAAACTTTGTGATCATTTTCAGATCTTTTTTATGATATGTCATTGTACCAGAGTCGTGCGTCTTTGTGTCCTTGTAGCCAGATAGTTATCAAAGGATTTCTGATTACAGCAAACATACTTCCTCGATGGATCGCGTGGCACATATTTCATTTTGTCCAAGTGTAAAACAAATTTAGACATTATAATATTGATTTGACATGCAGCTAACGTACAGATTTATTCTGATTACAGGGGATTTAAAGTGCAGATGGTTGAACATGCTAATGTTACCTGTGTTTGTCAAAGTGAGATTAATGGAGCTGTTGAGTGGCTGTGATACAAACTGTGAAACACTGCAATAAGGAGTGTGAGATCCCTGCCGTGGGTTGTTGAATTCCCACGCTCTCTCGGGGAATGTTGATGGCAATACTACAAGGGACACCCGCTACCATGCAAAACCTGTGTGTTCGCATATCTTACTTAGAATTACACTAGTGAGTCAATCTGCAGTCATTTACAGAAGCAAGCAGCGCTCAAATGATATACTTGCAATGCAAAGAATAGTGTTTAGCTGAAACCATAATGCTCACGTTGGATTCCCAGAGATTGTTGTCTGACCTTGTTTTTAAAATGCACGTGTACGCCAACTCATTTGGAAATCACTTTGGACAAATGCATATGCTAAATGAATAAGTAAATAAAACAAAATAAACATTTATTTCTTTTTTGGTCCTTTAATGGTCCCTTTCAGGGCATGGTGCTCACTGTTGCCTTGCACCTTAAGGGCTGGGGGGTTCAAGTCTTGCCTCTGAATTCTGTGTGTGAATTTTGCATGTTCTCCTTGTACTTTCTCCGGGTACCATGGATTCTTCCCCAGTCAAAAGATTTGTTGTAGGCTGATTGGTGTTTCCAAACTGCCAGTAGTGTATAATCGGATATGTGTGTGTGTGTGTGTGTGTGTGTGTGTGTGTGTGTGTGTGTGTGATTGTGCCCTGCGATAGGCTGGCACCTCATTCAGGGTGTCCTCTGCCTTGTGCCCTTAACTCTCTGAAATAAGTTCCAGCTCCCCCCTTACCAAGCCCCCTCCACAGCCCTAAACAGGTAAGTGGTGTGGGAAAATGGAGAGATAGATGTTCCCTTTCATGTTCATCTACAGTAGGTTTTTACTACCAGAAGTGGAACATGGATGTCAATTGAACATTCACCCAAGAATTAAGTAAATAAGTAAAGCAGATGTACAACAGACACTCAACGGGCTTCCATTCCCACAGTGGAAGCATGTCATGCTATTTTTCACACTTTTAATAGTTCTTATTGCTGCACTGTTGTGTGAGTCTCATAGCTGCCTACAGTAGGCGACACTGATTACTGGCCATTAATCTCCAGGAGAATTTTTAAAGCACGTGAGAGTGTGAGAAAGGTCCCAAAAGCACGAGTCTCATGTTGGCAACCCCGATCACATTGTTTGCAGCTTACAAAAACTGACCTGTGCTCAGTAAACAATGCCCTGTACATGAGGAGGAAAAACAAATTTAAAATGTTGTAGTACATCTATACCAGTTTCCAGTTTAAGGATTTGTAATAAAACTTCTCTCAAGCATGAACTATTTGTAATATTTCTTGACGTTGAAACAAACATCTGAGATGTCAAAAGGTCTGTTCTTTACAAGATATTGACATGAAAAACTTATAGACAAGTCCTGTTCTAACAGGCTCAGCTCTATACTGAGAATTCATTTGTTTTCTATATCAAAAAAAGCAAACAAGGAGTACATAAATTAAAACAAAACACGTCAGACAAATAAACAAGTAAATACTGAAGACGCTGTGGTTTCAAAATATGAAACGTTCTTTCTAGTGCCTGTATGTAGACCTCACTTATCATTATCAAAGAAGGTTTCATTAACATTACCAAAGCAGTTACTTTAGTTCACCTAAATCTTACATTGCCTAAAAATATTTAGTCCAATTGTTGAAAAACTTGAACGACGTCCTTGTGTAAAATCAGTCTCCACTGTTTGGCAGTAACATCAAAAACTCAAAATTTGCTTGTGTAGATCCTGTACTGAGGGATGACACGAGAGAGGTTGGGGTGACAGAGGAAACTGCAGAGAACAGGTTGGTATGGAAAAGGATGATATGCTGTGATGACCCCTAGAGGGAGTAACCGAAAGAGGAAGAAGAAGAAGAAGATCCTGCTACATTGTACTATCCCAGATAGGACGCCTGGGGTGCAAACAAAGGCAACATAGCTCTGAACATAATGGTTCGTTTAATCCCCAAGATGCAAATTACACTTTTTTTTTTTCTTGAAAATCAATACTGTAAAGCTGCTATTACCATGTGGAGTTAAATGGCGTGATGCCAAATATGGAATGCAGGAAGCACTTAAGCGGCCATCTTGCATTAATTGAAGCTTAACACAAACGTTTGCCTGCTGAGACTAGACGTTCTGGGTTTTGTTTGCAGCACTTTGTCGTTTTTCAAAGTATCTTACAAATTCCAGCTTTTAATGTCAATGTCACCAACTATAAGACAAGAAGACACATTTTAAAACGGTCTTGTTTGAAATTATGTTTTGAAAATGACACTGTAAAGACACACTACAATAACGATTTGCATCACGCTTGGTTTTTGGGTCCATCAAAATGTGAAATGTAATAAACGGTCTAATTTTAAAATACGGTAAGATGGCTGATTTAATTTCCATTTTCAAAAAAGAGACACATTTCGTCTTATCTCTTGGGTAAACTGAAGGGTTTCATTTTATTATTCAATCAGGAGGGACGTTATTTCATCTTTGTCATTTACATCACTGGATATACATCACTTATATATTGTTTTGTTACACTTACTCATACTAGTGTCACTGTTGTTATGGCTTGCATTTTAATAATGGCAATATTACAGTTATACAGAAGAGGCTATTTCATACTTTTACATTCAGTAAAGTAAGGAAAAAACCTTAAGTAGTCTTTAATTACAGGATCTGATTTATACATACCCAACTATTTCTTAATACCAGACTAACAATATAAAACCAAATTAACCTACACATCAAGTTCCTAAACTCTATGATTTGATTACGATGACCTTTCAGTATGATGCAATTATCCATCTAAATCCACATTCCCTTTAAAATTTCAAAACTGTCACCTTTAGCAATTATAAATCACCTCATATTTTCCATCAATAACATGACCATATTATTAATTCCCTTAAATCTCTGCTGTCATTTACAAAAAAATGTTTATGTGGAATTCCAGTTATTTTTGCCATATTTACTACGTCAGTCATGTTTATTAAGCTTAACTGCTTTGCTTGGGAACAGTAATAGCAACTGGAAATGTGTTTTTTGTGGATTTTAATGACTGGATTTAGCTGACGTTGCTCTGTACCATTCAGACACACAGCATTCTCTGGGAATCATGCCCTGTAGATGCTGCTAGATCTTCCGTTGCTAAGGCTGACTGCCAGGCCACGGTGTTGGTGAACCACCGCTGCACGCACACCTGGTGATGGCTGTCATCGCTCTGCTCAGCGTGTACACTAAGGGATTCTATGAATAAGATAGAAATGGAAACTCTTGTGGAGATCCTATTATATATTTTACATTTTCACACATAGAAATATTCGTAGCCCCAGATGCAAGATGGTACAACAGTCATGTTCTGAAGACATGTATGATTCATTAGTTACGTGTTAAAGGGGTTTGTGGGCTCCTGGAATGTCATAGTACCAATCTTTAATGCACCAGTACAATGTAGTGCTCTCTTCTTGAGCAGCTTGGTGGCTAATAATGGTTCAATGGGTAGACCATAAGCCTGGGATGTGGAAGTCTCCTGGTTCAAATCCCAGTACAACCAGGTGTGCCCTTGAGCCAGACACTCAGCACTAGCTCCCTAGGCGCTGCATGTGGCTAACAGCCTACTGCTCCCCTCAGGGGATGGGTTAAATGCAAAGAAGCAATTTCCCTCTGGGATTAATAAAAGTGTAATAAATTAATCTTCCTCATTCAATGGAGATACATAAAGGGAAAGACAGGGATCTGGAGTAGGGACAGGGTGGAAATGATACACAAGGAAAAGGTGGAGCACTCAGTACTAGTCATCAGCAATCGACAAGACTTTGCAATCCATGAAATTCTGGGCAGCATCACGCCACCTCCTTTGTGCTGGCCAGCCACGACTGTTTAGACGAGCAATGGTTTCCACAGTCATTCGCACCTGGATTCAGGTGATGCTAACCAAAACTCACAAATCGCCATCAACTTGACAACTCACAGGGTCTGTCTATCTGGCTCTCCCAGACAGTAAGGTTGAGAGGTGAAATGTCTTTAAGATTTCCAAACAAGCCTAGCTGCTATTCAACAACACTTGAAGTAACCATGACCTGGATAACTGAGAACATTCACAGACATTTACTCTCCAGACCACCTGTCTTGAGGTCTAGACAAGCACAACCCACCATGAACAAATGCAATTTTTCCTTCTTACGACAGCTCAAGAACCCATTGTTCTAGGCTTCCTGTGGCTCCAGTGACATCATCCAGTCATCTACTGGAAAAAAAGAGAATTCGCCACCTGGAGCATGTGGTGTAAATCCCATTATATTAAATCTCTCACCCTTCCCTGCCATGGCAGATGAGTGCAAGACAGCTTTCATCACCACTAGAAGACACTTGTAATGCTGTTTGGGATGTACTACAACCTGGCTATCTTTCAGTCCTTCATAAAGGAAATCCACTCTGACATGTTCAGTCAGTTTGTTATTGCCTACCCTGATAATGTCCTTATCTACTCACCCACCTCTGAGTCCTACATCATAAAACTCGATCAGGTCCTCCAATGCCTCCGAGAGCATCACCTCTTCGTAAAGCTGGAGAAATGTCAGTTCAACTAGGAAACCATCCAGTTCCTGGGCTATGTTATCAGTAGAGATTGTATTCAGATGGATCTGGCAAAGATGTATGCAGTCACTGACTGGCTGGAACCTCTACCAGTGAACACTTGCAGCAGTTCCTTGGTTTCACTAACTTTTTTAAATGCTTCACAAGTAATTTCAGTTCAATTATGGCCCCACTCACATTTCTCCTCTGTGAGGCCCCGAAGTAGATCTAGTTCACTCCTACAGCTAGGAGGGCATACCTCTAGTTCAAACAATGTTTCACCTCTGTGCTTATCTTGAAACAACTGACAACACTTCATTGCTGAAATCGACACATCAGAAGTGGGAGTAAGGGCCATCTTGTCCCAGCTTCAGGGGAAGCTGGAGAACACTACCCCTGTGCATTCTTCTCTAAGAAGCTGTCCCTGGCAGAAAGGAATTACTACATGGAAAACAGAAAACTATTGGCCAGAAATTAGCCTTAGAAGAATGGTAACACAGGCTAGAAGGGGTTTGGCATCCGTTCATTATGTACACAAACTACCACAACCTTGAGGATATGAAGACAGCACAATGACTAAATACTCAACCAGATAAGTGGGCCATTTTTTTACATGTTTTAACTTCCACATCTCCTACCTTCCACACAAAAAGAATGTGAAAGCCTATGCCATCTCATTAGTATGGCTCAACTGCACATATGTAACTGACTACACCTATTTTGCCCCCCACTTGCCTCCTGGTGCCAGTACACTGGGACCTAATCCATACACGTTAGGAGTGCCAACAATCACATGAAACCCCCTTCACCATCCCTACAGGCAAGCTCTTTGTTCCTGCTTATATCCACAATCAGGCACACTTAAATTTCCATGATAACCCCTCTGTAGGGAACCCTGGGATAACACAAACCTGCACTTATCTTACCAAGCACTTCTGGTGGCATATGGTCAGTGAAACCATAGAAGGGCTTTTCCTTCAGGTCATCCAATATTACGCGCTCCCAGAGGAGATACTTTTGGATCACAGCTCACAGTTTACCTTCCAGTTATTGGATTATGTTTTTAGTGTTCCCCAGTCAAGGATGGTCAAGCTTACCAGGTCCAGACACAGCTTTGTTCGCACAAGACAAGTGGACATCTCCAGTACATTGTGGGCTTAAAGGGGTATGGCCTGGAGAACCAGACTTGGGTTCTTTCCTTCTTTATCCTCAACCCTACATTGGTTTCTGCCTTCCTAATTGCGCACCATGAGTTCCATGCATCCATGCAGTGTGTTTGATCTTGTCGGGCTTTAGAGGCATCTGTGGAGGGGGGTACTGTCATGCCCCGTCTTTAGTATCTGCCAGCCATGGCTGATTAGATGGGCAATAAAGGCCCCCCACCACAGTGAGACACCACAAAGTCTTACTTACTATGCAATGTGCTGACCGATTACTAACCTTACTGTCTTTTGCTTGCTCTCCTCCCTGTCTCTTCTTGTTTTTGTTTCTTGACCTACTGACCTTCTGCCATCTTCTGCTTTATACAGCGCATTGGCAGGTCCAATGCAAAATGCATTCAGACAATCTCACCACATGTCATAAAAGTAATAGATGAACAGTTACAGTATAACCCAGCACAAGTTACAAATGCATTACAGAAACAAGGAATTTATGCTACCATATATTGGTTGCTAATGTGGACAGCACTTTGCTAAGGGCCTCAAAAAAAGGTAAAAAAAAAAAATCTTAATCAGCCAAAGACCATTTTCTAAAACAATAGCTTACAATTAAAAGAGTTGGTACCAATGAGAACAGTGAGTGTACTATGAAGTGTCTTATGGATATCCATTAAAAGAATGACAAAAACCATTAACAATACAACGTAATTTGTTTATATTACACTGTGAATTTATAAAATATGCAAATAGATTTTACAGGATCCTAATTGGAAACCAGTTTTACTTGAGTATGTTAAGACATCTTATCATCAAAATAATTATGCATGTTAATTGGTTAACTTGCTAGGACAATAAACTTAATATGCTAGTATTCTTCTACTTATTTGTTAAATTACAGCAATTGCTTTGTGAAGAAGCAGTTAGAGCTATAGACATATTCTGCTGTAATACAAACGTGTACACAAATATACTTTCTCTGCAAGTAACCGTCCAGTCAGAACGTTTTATGCCAGAATCCAAACTATTTAAACAGGTTGACTTGACAGCTCCACCCATCTATAAATATTGTGATGTTTCCATTTACAACTAGCCTGGATGAAAATGAAGACTTCAGGCCCATGAGTAACCCATGTTTGGACCCAGACTTCAGTGAGATCCACTTACCTTCTTCCTCTGACCTGAGTATTTCATGCCTGCTCCAGAATGACCATCAGCTCTTTACCACTGAGTTTGACATTGATCAACCCAGGGCTCTGAATTTTACCTGCAGACATCTGTGTTCATCAAATAAATTAAAACAAACAGATAAGTAAATAGACTGTGAATACAACATCTGGTTCTCCACTGGGTCTCAGCCAGCAACCTCTTACCCCTCCCTGCATCATCCCCTTACCTCACATTCCAAGTCCATAGACCTTCTGTAAGGGGCAGGGGGGGGCAATGCTGATGTCATCTGCATCCCGTGGCAACTCTCTGTGGCCCCAGACACAGTCTCTGCAAGTCCACCACATTTGGAGGTGATGGGAATGTTGAGACAAACCTCAAGAGAAATCATTTATCTCTTACCAGCTTGAGAAAGATTCCATGAACTGACCACCGTGACCCCCTACAAACCATTCACTGCCATTGAGTTCAGTCCTCACAGAGCTGCACACTAAGATAACAAAACTTCATCATATATATTGTTTCAATCCAGGGGTAAAGTATATGAAATTTTCCTGCCAAGACTATATTATATTTAACATTTAGTGTCTGTGGCATACCTTCATACCAACTGTCCTTATTAGATTTTCCAGCATAGAATAATGTTTCACTTTCCCACAGAGATGGGTCTAAGAGTTTGGGTCCTGAGACTGGACATTAAGTGGGCGCTAATGGACCCAATCGCCACTTCTGCTCTGGCAAATGGACCCCTGGAACAGCCCATTATTCCAGCAACAGAGGTGAGCTGGGAGTCATATCCACCTTGATGAGGTGTGGAATTGAGTCAAATGGACGGCTGTATCATAAGTTCTGCATTTTATCTCAGGCCGACTGACTGTACTTCAGCTTCGCTATGCTGATTATTCTGAAAATGTGGGATTGGCATTTCGATATGAATATTGTACTGATTTGGTTTAATGCGTTTGGGCTATTGCGTGGTATGATCTGGCATTTGAGACTCTTCTCTTCTAGTAAGTCTGATTATGTTTTCGGCAAACACGACAGCATGCAATCAGTGGAGTGTGATCAAACTAAAAATAATTTCCCGAAAAAAATTAGCTAATTGATAAGGAGAGCGGTCCATTTTCTGTGTTTTGTCTGAAACACCATCGCTGGAAAAACACCACCCCTTTGCACAGATATCTGTGGGTATAGTATTTTCATCTGAATGGGCAAATCAAAGACCTAAATAAAGGTCAGTAAACTTTACATCTGGTACCAGAAAGAAGAAAGAATATATTCATCACCTAAACAAGCACTAATCATTTTAAATGTCATAAGAGGTTAGCAGTGATGGTGTTTATTTCCATTTCTTCCCTTTCATTTCCTGCCTGGTGTGCAGTCGTCCAGATGAGATCAGAGATGGAATTAATGGTTTTTGTCAAGTTGGCAGGAAATCCATTCAGAGAAGAAGAGGAAGAAGAAGAAAATCAGTGTGGGGTCGGGGGTCAGCTCCAGGAATGTATAAGACGTCAACTCCGATGTTGTGTCACTCACACAGCGCCGCAGGAGTGTCTGAGACAGACTGACACTAACCTGATCCACAGTTCAGAGGCCTGAATGATCACCACATGATGTTAGCTAAATATTACATGAGCTACACTCTTGCTAAACCCAGTGACTTTAGATACTTGCATTTCAAGACTTTTTGGTTGCATGTGGAATTCTATTAAACTGCACTGTTATGTAAAATGTACTCCTGAGATGCAGACAATGGTTCACGTCAGCCCAGTTTGTCTTGAAACACACTTGTAAAATTTTCTGCAACTCCAAACACAGGGAGCTCTCTCTGTAAGCCAAGAAACCAAGTCAGGGAGCTTAGATTCTTATAGAATATCAGGCTATAAATTAGCAGCTAGTCACACTGGTGAAAAGGAGACAGGGTTGCTGTTATATTTCTTCAGGTGTACCTTTACCTTGTGTCATAAGTATACAGACTGCTAGCCCTACAAACACTGTCTGGGATATTTACATCAGACTCCCCCCTCATTCTGTCCCAGGATTTTAAAAATGCCTAAGGGGAATGCTAGCTAGGAATAGGCTGTACTAATGAGACTGTTGGCCTTTGGAGAACGTGGCAAACGATGGATTAGTACCTTGACCAGGGTGTCCCCTGGTTTGCGCTCTGGGCTGCCTGGGACAGACTTCAGGCCACCTGTGACCCTGTACAAGATAAGTGGGAAGGGGGGATCAATGATGGTGCTACAGATTTCATTCCATTAATTGTCACACAAAACAGTGGACAGTGAAAATAAAAGACTTGCGAGGTGTACTAAAACAAAGCAAGGTGTTTTGCAAACTGGTAATTGCATACAGCTCTGTGCACAGACAATGTGTTGAATTTGGCAGCTTGTTCCTCCATTTCCTTAAATGGCACACACACTTGTGCTTTTGTTCTGCTAGGACACATCTGCAAGCTGTCCGTCACAACCCGGCGTTTCATCTTAACTGCGTTTTGCTTTGCCGCAACAAACGTGGCGGAACCAGGGTGCAGGGCGCAAGCAGGCGTCCGCAGCCTCCGCGACACTCTGGAAGGCCTCTCGAAGGCCGGGGAATCCCAAGGGTAACGGAAAATAAAAGCTTTAGCGGCAACTGCTGCTGCATATTCATGGGTTGGAATTTGTGAATATGCATAATGTGCTTGTATTCTTCCCATTTGGGACACCTAGGCCTCTCTCTCATTGGCTGCTTTTCAGATTTGAAAAACTTTGGTGTGTCTAATGCGAGTGCCCTCAGAATTGCCTACTTGGGTTGCTAAACACGTTAAAGCTAACACACCACCTGGACTAATGGTGTCCGCTGATTTTCAGAAAGTAACAAAACACCAGTTTACTTTAAACATGAATATTATTAAATGTTTATGACCTCAAGCTTTCAAGTGGTATAATCAAGTGGTATATTTTTTTTATATAGTCAGGTGGTATATTTAAAAAAAAAAAAAACTAACTACATAAATTGTTATTAAACACAACCACTATTCCAAAAAGGTATACATACAGATATACCTTTTTATAATTATATAAAAAAAATTTATTTGTAAATAAATGATTATTGTGAATTTGACAGCTGCCACATTTTTCAAAAAAGGTGGGGCATGGGCATGTTCTCCGCTGTCTTATCTCACCTCTATTTACAAAACACTGCACATTTGATCAGCTTCAATTTTATATTGTCTCTGTGCTATTGATTATATTTCAAGAAGGATTTGTAAATAATTGCATTTTTTATTTACATTTTACAAAACATCCCAACTGTGTTGGAGTAGGGATTATAATTTTGATTTTAGAAACGTGCTAACAAGATCTGTTAGCAGTTTTTAACAGAGAGTAATTATTAAGGCACTAATCCAGTGCCATACAAGGATGCTAAACACCTGCCAGTACTGGACATCAGAGCAGAGCTGCAGCTGTGGACTCCAACTCCCTGATCAGTTGGAGCAGGACAAAATGTCATCCCAGCAGCATATATTCAAGGCTGACGTGGCTGTCATGTGGATTACCAGTAAAGGGTATACAGAGAAATAATGATGTGCAATATATTTCTTTATGAGAGACGTTTAAGGTTCCCTTTTTATAAAAGGAAAAAAAGGGGCAATAAACTTCTTATTTCAAACAATTCTTAAAATCAGTTTCATCCTGTTCTTTATTTTAAAAGCTATTATTATTATTATTATTATTATTTTACCATACATCCCTTCTCAGATGCTATGGTACGACAGTTTAGCTGTTCCAAAGGTTAAGATGAACAGCAGAGGGGACCGTGCCTAAACTCTGGAATCCGTTGGCCCAATACATCAGACTGGCCCTCTCTCAGATGTCAAGAATCATCTGAAGACTTTCTTGTTTTCTCTGGCATTTGACAAAGCACAGGTTGTCATTCCTACAAACTAAGATCACAATGCAGGTGGTGCAGACAGTCCTTGACTTACAGTACGATGCAGATGCGTTCTGATGACTCCATTGTAACTTGAAAACATCGTAAGATGAGACATGGTCAAAACACCAAAAAATACAGGAGACGCGGACATCCTGGCAGCGTCCCAACGTATCGTACCGCATTTGCCTGCCGCATGAAAAATTTAAATATTTTTACAAATCTGTCATATCGCTATTGTCATTGTAAGATTGAAAAATCGTAAGACAGCCATCATAACTCAAGGACTATCTGTATATACCTTATCTGTCTTTGTTTTTATGCCTTTTACCTTTTATCTACTTGGTTGTACAGCACTTTGGACAACACAGTTGTATTAAATGTGCTATATAAATAAACTGAAATATAATAATAATAATAATAATAATAATAATAATATTTCTAGTTTCCATCATAAATGTTATGTCTGGATTAAAAACTTGTATTTAGCAATCATTACAAACAGCATGCAGATTATAAATAGTGCTCTTAGTTTGGTTTACATATAGACATTGGTTTGGTAGGTTCACTCTGTACTTTACAGGTGTAAACACATGCACAGGATGCAGGTCAGGTGAGCAGCTTGCATGTCGAAGGCACAGAGATGATCCCAGCTCCATGTTCAGAACCAACCAGCTGGGACATCCTTCTGTCTTCAGCACTTCATCCACCGCTGTCTCAGTTTGAACAAGAACATCTGATGCTGCTCAGGGACTTTAAAGATCTCCTTAAACTAGTCTGAAATCCAAGCAGACACAAAGGGAATGCAACATCTTATTATTTTATCTATTTCCTTAAGGGATTCCATAATTTAGTTGCATATATTACTTTAAACACAAATGTGCTGCAAATGAGTATCTGTTTAATGTATTTTTTTTTTTAAGTTGTATATCTCCAACATAACTGAATTATGTAAATCCTATACACGCTACAGAAAAGCATTGCGCAATTCATCAATATGATATACAGCTGTTTTGGCTTAATGTTTTAACAGGTTTCAGACCAGCTACAGCCACAAAATTTGAATAAAATTGCAGGATTTTGTATTTTAATTAATGATGCTTTGATACTATGGTGTAAATGTAAACCATAATCCATAGTAAATTTACAATACTATAAGGATTAAGAGATTTGGCAGGGTCCTGTTAATCATCCGTTGTTTTATAACAGCTTCTTATTGGCTACATAATGACTCAGACATGCCATAATATGGATACATTTAGTTTTGTGACTGTACCTCTCTTGAAATCCGCTCCTGTCTTTCTTACTAAAGACCCAGGAGTCTAGGCTAAATCATCCTTGGTGACACGGAGGAAAACAGGTAAGTGTAGCACTCTGTGTCTTGCTGTTACGTTAAAACAGGTGGTGCCAGTGTTTTTGTATGTGTTGCCCAAAGCCAGCGGGCCCCTTGACCGGGGTTACCAGAACGCAGAGCCATTTTGGCTTCACACAAAACGGACACCAGCGCCGGTGTCTTGTTAGCAGCCTAGCCCAAAGCTACATCCAGACAGATGTTGATGGAGCAGCAAGCATCTCTGGCAGAGCCACGAGAGGCAGCACCCAGGGGTTCGGAGCGGCTGAGCCAGACATCCAGGCCGAAGAATGGAGAATGTTGGTCTGTCATAAACAGACTTATGCCACACAGTTATGGAGCGCTATGTGGACCAAATAGATTAAACGGCTTTTTATCTTTGATGGTCACTTCCATCGCAATGGGCTGGGCTATGACCAGTAAGCCGGATGTATGAGAAGCGATTCTTTCTAAGCATGCCCCCCCCGCATGCTCTAATTATTTCCTGCCAAGTCTTCCCCATTTGTTTGCCCAGTTGAAACTACTCTCATTGTTCAGCTTCCAGTCTGCGCTAGCTGTTTTGCACTCCTCATGGCGCTACCAGTCCAATGCGCAGCACTGATAACGTTCCCACAACGCAGATGCTTCGTTGCACAAACGCCACTGAAGAGGAAAGCAATGCAGCAGCGCGATCGCTGCGCGCAGCTGTGCGTTACGACTGGGACTCGGCAGAGCGTGTTGGGGGGGGGGGTGACACTAAAGGCCACACGCTCGACATGTGTAAGACGCAGATACACTGCGGGTGCACACCCCTGACGTCGGCTCCTCACAGCTGACCGCTAGCACAGAAATTACACTGGCAGGCTTTAAAATAACTTTTCGGACTGTCTTCAGAGAGGGGCATGGGGGCCAGTGGAAACAAACAACTGGGAAGACTGGGACTTGTGCTGCTAGCACAGAGGCTCACAGTAATAACAATGTGATGTGTACTGAACCTCTGCATGCTGGTCCTGGGGAAGGTCTCAATGGAAAATGTGTCTAATTGGCAAATTCATCCAAGGGTTTGTTCTAATATAAAATACCGTGTCCAACATCCGAACCTTGCCCTCAGCATAGGACTTGTTATTATAGTTATTTTCGTCACGGTTCTTTTTGCATTAAATCCAACGAGACAAGGAAGTGCCTACCGTGATATCAAAGCGCCGTATTACGGTGATTGGCAGCGTTGTGGTAATTATGGTAATTGCCACACTGTTTGTATATATCAAGTTCTTAAAATCTCAACATTATCTCAGTACTGCACTTTATTGATTGCATTCATGCTGGTGATTTTGTTTACTTTGTGTGTACACTGTAAACCCAGCGACACACAGTTCGCGTTCCACAGCTGGTTTGTCCCAATGCTCGCATTCTGCTCAGTTCCTCAATACTCTTTCGTTTGCCAGTTGTACTGTTCACTTCTTTCCTTTACAACAAACACCAAATGCTACAGGTTAAATACATTTGAACAGCATTTTCTTCAGCATGCAGAAAATCTCAGAGGGAAGAAGTATAAAATCTCCTGATTACTTTTTAAATATTCTAAACCTGTTTAACTATAACATATATGCCGTGCAGTGATAATCACCCAAACATTAAAAAGTAATGTAGTACAATTAAATATTAACAGAGCAGAAAAAATACGCCACATTTTCCTTGCATTAAATGTAGGTTCTTAGTGCTTCTGATACATAATTATCAATCAAACTTTGTGTTAAGAGATTATTCAAACACTCATTAATAGCTTTGTACTGATCTGCAGTGTGTGTGTACATTAACCAGGAGAAAGGCCTCACAAAGTAAAACATCAAAGAAATCTATAATGCACCAGCAGGTCTACTCATCTTGTGTAGTATCAGCCCTCATTGGGAAATTAATTCTGGTCTTTTTTTGTTATTTTTGACGCATCGCCTAAGGCAGGTGGATCAAAAGGAGAGTGGCAAAACATGGTCCCCTTCACATCTTCACAAGCAGCATCAACAAGGCTGTGTTCAGTTAAAAATCTGCTATCACAGCTCTTCATAATCAATGGGCTCACGCCATGACAATTTCACTTCCCCTTCTACTGTGTTGCATATAATCTGCATGGGAAATGTCAGTTACTCAGTGCAGCCATTTCACCCCTTTGGATGCGCAAGTATGCTTTCTACGCTTCGAATTCTGCGCTTACACGGCGCACGTTAACACACACCAAACGAGTGCGCGGCGCCTCCGCGGCGGCGCGTTTTCCGCACATTTGTTGATGGTCACGCCGCGTGGACGTCAGATCTCGGGGGTTGCGCCCATGAGTGCGTGTGGTGCCATGCGGTAAAAGCGTGTAAAGCCCCGTGCAGCCTCCGTGCGGAGGAGATCGGACACAGACACTAGAGGGCTCACAAGCACTGCGAACCGCAACATGGCTCAGAGCGGCACTGGGGCAGCGGTAGAGGTACGGTAATCTGGCTGAGGATGCTCCAGACAGTGTGGCATTCGTCTCCCTTTATTTACGGTGCTCGCTGTACCTGAGCATTCATAGCAGGTGAACAGCATCATTCCAGTACCTGAGAAGACCCACGTCCTTATGTCTTGGAGACTTCATTAAAGTAACTACATAGATTTGACAGTGTGTGAATCAGAAGGTATGCATTAGTGTTTAGTTATGTGCTCTTTAAACTACTTTTGGGATTGCAGGTACGTATAAGGCAAATGATAATAATGGTAACATTATTGATATTATTATTAATATTTTAATATATAATGTAAACATCTTAATATTTCCTATCTATAAAGCATGAAAGATTACTTAAGTATCTGAATAAGTTAAGCCCCGTGCACAAGATGTTTTTGTCCAAATTACAAGGCCATGTTTAACCTCCATGCCACTTACTCCCTCACTGCACTGCTGATTGAAAGAAGACAAACAAAACCCGCAGTCGACACAAATGTAATTCCGTCACACAAATGAATGCTGGTGCCAAGGGAGATACAGGGGACAATAGGAGGAAGTCCACCGTGTGCGCTCTCGGGTACCGGGAGGCGCAGCGTTGTCATAGACACGGCGCTCTATCTCAGCCAAACGGTACTGTCGTCAATCTATTTCCCTGCTACACCAGTGCCCTGAAACGCTCCTCTGTCAAAGCTGAAGGAACCGCACTGTAGGCCATTCTCAAGGGGAGAGATCTCTTTTTCTTTCTGCTGTTCCTTTTATCTTTATCCCGCTGCCTTGCAGGAAGACTTGGGGGATTGCGAAGCCTTCACAGAGCTCGTCTTATTCATCACATCCAGTAATCTGCCAAGACCCGTCTGTCTTGGTTTCATATACTGCACTGGCTGCATAGTTTCGGTCCCTCATAAAATACAGCCTTTGCTAAAGAGGTAAGCTACACAACTTAATTTTCATGATTTAGCAGGTAAAAAAGGGAAAAAAGAAAAGCCTTTATCTGATTTCACATGAAAATTCAAAGGCTGTCTAATACTGTTGGCTAAGGCCATATATCACCTGCTCTCTTATCAGATGTTGGTGATTTCCACAGTTTAAAGGTTTAGAGTTATTTATCTTTAGCTGTCTAAAGAATTTTGTGAGTACTTTATTCAGGGATATGATGGCTGCCTTTTACCCTTAAGATGTGCGTGGACAACTCTATCTTCACATTATTCCAAATGATTGTGGTGGTCCTGTCCACTCATACCCAAGCATGGCTAAACATAAGGACAGCAGGACTGCCAGGTCCCCAGCCGCGTATCTTGGCTGTTGGAGGCATATCACAGTCCAGCATCAGATGCTCATTGGGTGAGTTCTTTTGTGGAACGGGGGGACCCCTCTCACTCCATTAAAACTGCTAGGGCAATATGTAGAACTGCAGTGTCTTCTTCAGGAAAGGCAAAAGTGACAATAGCAGATATTGAAAAGAACATTACATACCTACATATGTGTTGATGTGTGTAGTGACAGTATTTGCATATCTACTCTACTTCTGTAATACGTACACTTGTATACAGACAAATTGTTAGGAATTATGTGAAAACACTGAATCTAGAGCTGTGTGTTTGACTGTTTTCAGCCGAAGTGGGGATATTCTTCATTTAGCAATTACCTTGGAGCCTTGCATGGTTGAGCCAAAAGCCACATAAAACCATTTGCCAGGTGACCTGTTTCGCCATTCCAGAAATCACGACCACATAAGTTCTGTACTTTCCCTGCTCCACTGAACTGATAAGTACAAAAAAGACTTCAAGGTTCTTCACTTACATACAGTAAAAGGAACTTAATGGTCAAGTACCAGTATGCTTGATACAGCTGATTAATGTATATACTGCAAATCATTCTCTTAGATCACAAAATGTGGGTCTAATAGTCATTCCACATATAAAGAATAGACCTGTTAAAAGGGGTTAGTAATGCCCTCCTCGATGGTGGAATAGTCCACCTGTTTGTGTACAGGGTGCAGCTTAGATGTACTTTTTAAGATCTTGGATGGAGAATTGTTTCCTTAGTTTTCCATAGCCACACCATAGACATTTTAATTACTGCTGCTACTGGTGCTGCTACACGTCCTTGTAACTTTGCATTTTTTGTGTCTGCCAGTAAAAGTCCCAGATTCTGTAGTGACCCATCTCTACCCTGCATGCTTGCATGGTTCTCAGAGTGGGTACCACCAAATCAGGACGCTAATCCAGCTCCATTAGGCCAAGAGTGGCACTATGGATGTAGCCATTAGCCGTACGGTCCATTACGTCTAGAGATGTCTACACCTAGACTTGGCATACAGCTAGACACCATACTGACATTTAGTGTCAAACAGTTCTTCATTCCTATATTGACTTGTACAATTTTAGCCTGGGGAGTTGGCAGCAAGTCAGCCTTGGA
Organism: Chitala chitala; assembly: GCA_025773905.1. NCBI lineage: Eukaryota > Metazoa > Chordata > Actinopteri > Osteoglossiformes > Notopteridae > Chitala > Chitala chitala. The sequence goes on along the minus strand of JABJVR010047221.1, from coordinate 5,928 downwards.
TCCTCAGAGGTAAGCTCCCCCCCACCCCACATTGTGAAGATTTTGGCTAGTCCCCTCAGCTGTTGTTTGATGTTAACTTTACATTTGTGCTTCTTTAATGCTCAACTTTCCTTTAAAGTCCCTTGAAAGAAAGCAATTGTCAAAGGCACTATATGAAAATAAAAGTGACCTAGTGGAATTATGGGTCGCACGTCAGGCTGGGGTGCAGAAGTCTCTCAGTTTGTTTCCCAACCCAGCTGCCAGATGTGTCCTTGAATAAGACATTCAAACGTTAGCTCCCCAGGTGCCACACGTGTTTGCCCATTGCTTCCCCCCAGGGGGATGGGTTAAATGCAGAGAACCAATATTTTTGTAACATTTGTCGAATGTTGTCAGCTGTTTTAGATAAAAGTGTCTGCTAAATCTCGTTCGTGACATGCACGTGTACTATTCATTGTACGTTGCTTTGGACAAAGGCATCTGCTAAATTAATAAACGTAAATGCAAAGAATAAATGTAAAAGTATAAATAAATCTGAAAGTGAACTGAATGAAATAATAGGTCACTAGAGAAGAGTTTGTCATAGAAGGTGGGAAAATTGCCTTAAAGGTAATTTAGGCATACAGTACCAAAAGAAAACCCAGAAATGAAAGACCAAAGCATTTCTAAGCACATTACATAACATAATTTCACTGACATCATACTCAGGTATAACTTCTCTGGACATCTGTTGGCCCTAAACCAATGATAACTGCATAAATGTCATGTGATGTACTTTGGCATTACTTGTCTTTTCGTAACTCGCTTTAGCAGAAATATTGCAGAAAACTATTCTGCAAACATTACAGTTTTCATGAGACATTTACTCTTTTTACATGGGACAAATAGACTGATTTCAGTAGTGAAAATAGTCTTTGGTCTTGCAGGTTGTGCCTAGCTGTGTTGTCTACCACTTATTATACCCAAGCAGGTTAATTCAGCACTGGGTTACATCAGATCATATTACATAGCATGCAAAGGCAATCCATCTTGGATTATTTAGCATCTGCCATCTTTTGGCCATTTATCACTGCAGGACTATAGGAAGTCACTCCCCACTTCGGCTGAATGAAAACAGCATTGATTTCCTATAGAGTCTCACAGCCAAGCTAGATTCAGAATGATGGAAGCTGGTAGGACTGATTAACCACACCCGATGACCATTTCCAGGCTAAAGAGAAAATGAAGGTGAGGATGTTGGATGTGATAATGTTCTAGAATGTTCCAGAATACACTCAAAACGGAATGAGATCAACCCTGCGGCAAGCCATTCTTTCCCCGCATCATTGACAAGTGCTTCAAGATTTTTAGTTTCACTTAAGAAGCATGACAAACTGCTGTCCGTGGTAATCCTTCACCTTCAGATGAAGTTTTTCTGTTTCAATTTGGTCAGTCCACGGACTCTGATGAGTAACACCTGAGCAACTCAGATAAGCTTGGCTGCACGCCAGAACACTCCAGGACCAAAATTTTATCCCTTGTCCAAATCATCCATCTTTGGCTCCCTACCCAACCTGCCCCCACACACACATACATACACACATACACACACACAGACACACTCACACAAGCAAATCTATGAACCTGAACACAAGGTGAAAGTAGTTAACGTTTTAAGCATGACTTACTTGGGCTAATTACAAGGAAATTTCCTTATGTTAATACAAGTATGGACCAAACATAGGTTGGGAAAAACACTTGTGCACAAGGACAAGGAGGATAAAACATTTTCACACTGTAGAGTCAGATGACGGTCACATTCATAGGAAGACTGTTAGCACATGTTTATGAAGGTAGAATATTCTGCATTATATAGCTATGGGTTAATTGTCATTTAACATTATATTACATCACCATCTATATTACAGATACAAGATAATCATCTGTCATTAACTAGTTAAAAGATGAAAGTAACAAGCGAGTTCTATGCTTATTTAGGTATTGTTTCTGTCCTTGTATTGATTTCGAGCGTAGCTGCACTCTGTGCTGTTTAAAGCAGTTAATATTGCCTGTCACTCCATGTAGAGAACACACCTCTATAAGCCACAGTTAATTTTGTAACTGTGTAATTACAGTTTTGTAATTGCAAGCCACTGCCCTGCATTCTAATTAGCTAAAACTACAAGCATTACCTACAGGTTGAGATGATTCAGTTAGAATTAGTATTTAAACAGGGTTACCGGGAATACACATTTTTTAAACAGTTAAAGGAAATGGATTCATCTGGGGTGGGGTCTATTAAAAATTATGGAGGAAAAATTAATCGTTTCTCCTCCCCCAATCCCCACAACAAACTGGACAACAGAACTGAGTAACACAAATCAAAGAAGTTTGTACTTTGGATTGTTTTACTGGCTGCTGAGCTATAATCAGAAGCTGCTCTGTAAAGACAGTTTACAAACGCCACAATCCTCTTCTTACTGGAGTTTAAGTAAAAAATTCGGGGAAGGTCGCTGAGATTACATAATTTTTTTACACTGTCTGATCTACCATAAATGTTGGTGTTTCCAATATATGCTGTAATGAGGTCGTAAAGAAAAAAAAAATCTTGCTGTGTATTAATGGTATTGGAGAAATTACAAGAGGCATTTCTTATTGTGAAAACATTAACAAAAAATGCCATTTCTAAAGTCAAGATAAGACCTAGTAGTAAATTAAATTTTCCAGCAACAGCGTCACTAAAATGTAATGTGAACTATGAATGATGTAAGTAACGTGGGAACGGTAAGTTACTGCCAACCTGCTCTTAATACCCTAGAAATGACACATAATAGATAGAAGGATAGCAACAGCATGCAGGAAATATGTGAAATGTGCAAAGTGATGTGGAGAGCAAAACAAAAAACAAAAAATGCATGTCTTGTTTTCCTTCAGAACTGAAGATTGGTGGGTTTTCAGTGAGCCGGAGCTGAAAACGGTCATTAAGTGGGTAAGCACCTGAGTGAAGCAGTGACAGAAATGGCACATCTCATAGCGGTACACCTATCATTAGGCAAAATATTACTATACACATACATGATATCTTTGAGTTGGGGCTTTCAATAGGCATGGAATCAAGGAAGGGCATTGAATCAAGGAAAAAAGGAAGGAAGGAAAGAAGGAAATTTGAATTTATTGCCAGCTATTTCCATTACCATTATTTTCACAGAAGCATTATGCCATATACAGGAAAAACAACACAAATACAATACTAAAACAGAACAAAAGAGTCTTTAAATGTCAGATGTGCTACTGTACATTATTTAAAGTCAAGAAAACAGAATAAATCAGGTTATTTCCTTCCACTGACTGTAACACATTATTAACAAGCCATTTTAACTGAAAACTTTCCATATCACACAGTCCTGCAAAATGTACAATGAATCATGATTCTTGATTTTACCAACTGCCATATATTTTAAAACAGGCAGCTCTTCATGTACAGACTCTGTTCTGACTGTTTTTTACAGCTGACATAGACCGTGTATTTGGCCTGAACTAAAATAAAATTTAAGAGATGACATTTTATTTCAGCCTTATGTGAGTACCGAAAACCAGGAAAAAAGAAGTGCATTTATTTTCATCAAAACCAATAAACAACTCATAAGACATACCATACCAAAAACTGGGTGCAGTCCACTACATTCCATAAAACAACAAAAAACTGCTTCTTTTTTCTGACAATGCACACATTCATCTGAAACATCCCTGTTTAACACATTGATAAATGCACTAACCGTCACTGGAACACGAAGGAATCTCCACTGAAGGTCACACACACACACACTTGAGTAATGGAGGTTTATAGAGTCCATCATGCAGCTTTGATGTCAGGGTCTCCAGAAGTTTTCTTCTCCAAACTGAGTTTGCTCTACCAATCGGCTGTTCCTTGTGTAAAACCTTGACCAAACATTTATTAAAGTTTTACCCTTTATCACAGACATATTCACATGTGTTACTTCCTTAATAATCTGCAGTAGGTGTGTGCCTTAGAAATCAAAATAACCAAGCAAGCCAGCAAGCACGAAAGGAAGAAAGAAAAAGTGTGTACTGTACAATCATCATAGACTACAAAAATTATGAAAAAGCCTGTTAATGATTTTGGAAAATCTTGGGAATAAAAGTGAGTTTTCTCGTAAAGACAATGTATATTGTACAGCGATTGGGTAAACGTGACTGAATTCAAAATAAAAAATCCAGACATTATTGTTGCTTTTCATGGTATCAAATATGAAAATGTGAACCTCATAACATGTTGGATTCCACCACCCTCCCTGCTCTCCTCACTGCTGCTAATTAGCATATGGAAATCTTTAAATAAACCATCTTCTCTCCTCAAAACCTGTTTAATAAATACTAATGGTTTTCTGTAATAGGCATGCAAATTGCTTTCCTAAAATAACTGTGGAAAAAAGGACATTAACCTTACAACACTACACACTCCCACATACACAAAATAAGGCCAGTTTTGATATACGTTGGATATGCATGTATAAAAACGAAAATATTATCTCTATTCAAAAGCTAATTAAACATGCGTTATACTTTCTGCTGTAATAGAAACAAATACATATACCTAACAACTGTTGAAAGTTTCCTAAACCTTGAATATCATCCACCCCACCCAAAAATAAAGCAATTTTTTTTTTGCTTACACTATTAGACAAATGTTTGAGATGCTTTCTGAACCCAGAGCTTATTTCAGTTTCATAATATTATTGTTATGGTTTTATATACTTTATACATTATATAAAGCATATCAAGAAAGCAAATTGACAATGTCTATCAAGATAATTACTTCCCTCATAGGCCTTTTGCTATCCATATCTAATTTAATTACTAATTTACACTTTTATTCAAAGCAACTTACAACATTTCAAATGCATGTTACAATGAGCTAGGGAAGGGTATTTTGGTCAAGGACACACCTGGTCATGCTGGGATTCAAACCAGAAGACTTCTGCATCCCAGCCTGATGTTCTATCCATTGAGCCACCAGGCATTTATGAAGCTGTACCTTCCATACACTCATCCAGGTGCTGTCTCTCATAACTGGCAATGTCAATTTAGTTTGCTTTGACATTGAGCTGGCTGCATGATGGTTTTCAGTAGTTCTCTCTCTAGTCAGACTTTTTTGCATAAGGTTGTGCAAACCCTGGAAGAAACGCCTGGCTAGGCTGTATGGCGATTCTAGAAATGTAAAAGTAGGGTGGCCATATCTTAGTTTTTTTTTGGGGGGGGGCATACTTAAAATCAGCCAGTTATGTTGAACAAATTTAGAGTAGCACTCACGCTGCCCAATCAGATTTCTGTGTTGGCCCGTGCCACCCTGGCTACACCTCTTGCTATGACACTGCCTGCAACCTGTGTTACGAGACTTTAACAAGAAACACCTACAGAATGGCATTTGTGTGTGTGTGTGTGTGTGTGTGTGTGTGTGTGTGTGTGTGTGTGTGATTGTAATGTATTAATAAATTCAACATACATACAGTGTGTCATTTTTGTTTAAAGGACTTATTCATCTGTGAATTCCACAAAGAGCTGCTCTGAGGCTGGGAACAAAATGTCATTGACTGCACAAATAACATTTACCTGCACTGTAAAAGCATCACCTTCCCAGGATTAGGCAACCAGAGGTACGTGACCAGCTAAGGAACTGGATCCTGACAGCTCAGGTTTATGGTAGATGCAGGACAGCAGTGAACCAAACATGTCACCATTCCCTCAAGCTGCTTCTCTTTGCTTAAAGATGCATCTTGCAGTCAAAGTGAAAATAAACCTTTACAGTGGTGATATGAAGAGACGTCTTCCTATGCACTAATGTTATATTTGCCAAATCATTCTTTTACAGGACAACATCCATCCATCCATTATCTTAACCGCTTATTCCTGGTGAGGGTCGCAGGGAAACCTGGAGCCCATCCCAGAGCA
>JABJVR010047220.1:0-28523 GCA_025773905.1 Chitala chitala | reverse complement strand
ATACTCTCAATCTTGATAAGTGAGTATAGGATATACTCTCAATCTTGATAAGTGAGTATAGGATATACTCTCAATCTCTCAATCTTGTTTTTCCCCAAAACTGCACTGTGTACAAAGAGTTTTCTTTTTTTACCCCAAACTGGGGAGTGCAACGTTTGTAAAACAGCTCCCGACACAGCACAAATGTCAGTTTGTCCCACTTAAATCTAACACATTTTAGCATCCAAAGGCCCCGGGACACAGAGTATCACAATTCAATGACATTCAGGACGGGTGTCACAGAAGGGCTTCTGTCAGACACAATCCTGTTCATATTCCATTACAAAATACTCTGTAGGATTTTATTTTTAGGATACACAATTAATTACAATGTAAGTGATGCTACAAACTCTTAAAAGTAAGATTCTGTTTGCTAGCCTTTTTGTATTTTATATATTTATTATACCCATATAATTAAATATACACAATGCATATACATTCACATCACGTTACTAAACACAACATCACATGAGGCTATTTATGTCTGTCCAAGGCACTGTAATTGACATTTACACAGAATAATTAAGTTAAACAAACTGGCCTGCCTAACCTACCATGTTCTGTAGAGGACACTCAGTCAGCAGATTCCACTGAACAGTAAAGCCTTCATGTAGCAAAAAGACAAACCTCATACTTGCAATAATGCAGCGTTTCTTACATCATTTGGGTATATTTAAGTATGTACTTGGTTGCCGCTTTCTTAGATATATTTACTTTGGCCAAGAAAGAATCCCCCTGCCACCTATTTGCTTTTTTCCCTTCACAAGACCCTGAATTCTAGTATTCATGCATTTAGCTAACAGGCTAAACACATTTCCAAAGGACTCTGGTCTATGCTGATAGCATCACACAGTTCCTGCATTTTTTTCAGCCACACTCCTGCTAGCCACGCTCCCCTAAAACATGGCCATGAAGAGACACGGCAACAATAATTTTTAACCAATATCATAACTGATATACTATGGGATATAATGTGTGCCAAAAAGTAAAATAATCATGGTTCATTTGAGTACATTCAGATTTGTAATGACAGAACACCACAATGGCCCAAACAGAAGATTTTTAGGAGGCAGTTTTGGACTAAGATAACCCCAATTCTCAAATAAGAAAACTGTGGCGATCTAGTGGTCACGGCAAGCCTAGTACGACCTGCAAAGCCACGGTGCTTATTTGCTTTCACACTCCAATGAGCACCAGAAGGTGACAACCTCCCACAGGTATTCTGAGGAGCTGCTGACCCGTGAACTGTGCCCGCCCTCCTGGGGAGGCAACTACCTCAGGTGGCCTGAAGTCTAGAGCCCTTACAGAGCTGCTGGGTTTCCTCAGAACACCAGGAGCCTGACCGACGGGCATGGGTCATCAGGCTGGCATGAAAAAGCTTTTACTACCAGTTAATCATCAGAGCAGCAATACCACTCACCTAACCACAAGGGACGGGTTTTTAGGCACCACAGAAATGACAGTTTGTCATGTTTTATTTTTTTCATCAGGAGATTAAAGAGCTCATGTTACAGCTATGTTTTCATTCATGATCACTAACATACAATGTAATATGTTGCATTGAAGAAATAATTAAAATAAAAAGTTATAAAATCAGAAATTCAAGAGTTACAAAGCTACACCTTGTATGGAAGATGTATTTTTATATTGTACTTTTTAAAGAAGCTTTCAAGGCTGGCCCGAGCAATGGCAACATTTCCACAAATGTGTGAAATATTCTTGTGAATGCAGAAAACTGGAAACATGTTAATGTATCAGAGACTGTATCTAATCATAGCAGCATAGCAGCAGGGTCAATGTCTTTTGTTAAAAACACAAATGTGATCTGGTATAATGGCACTTTTGCCATGTTCGCCACACCACCAGCCTGGACATCACCAACTAGGAGAACCCTGAGAACCTGGGCATTTTAAATGACATCTCATAAAGATTTACATCGTCCACAGGTGGAGCTGCGCATATCTTTGTGGAATAATGACACAAGATTTGAACCTCTGCAGCACAAGAGCTCAGAAGCCCATCTTCTCGCAGAACCCGTACGCCGACACTGCAGTTGAAATGAAGCAAGCCCCTCCACTTCCTCTGGCAGAAAGCTCGCTGCCATGCGATATTCCCTTCAGTCATCATACACCCCCACTTTCTGGTTATCCAATAACACACCTATACAGTTCCCAAGTACAGACGGAAGTCTATTAATAAATTCACAACGTAGCATGAAAACGCCTCAAGGAACAACTGAAGTGCTGCTATCGGCACTCAGTTTGACCTGCAAAAAATAAAATAAAAAAAGGATCTTCCTCATCTCTCTGTAGAAGCAACAGACCATATAAGTTACTAACAGTCATTTATATTTTAAAATATTACACTGTAATTAATTCCACTGGTGCTTTAAGAGTAATCATACTATCATGTACTTCTGCATGCACCGTGTATAAGTAAATAGTGGCAAGAAACTCCTACCAAAGAAGAAAGCAAATGCTGTTTAGTAACAGTTCTTTGACCATGTGAGGTGAACTGATGAGTAAAAAAAATTCTATTTGCACAGTGAAGAAGTCATTCAAGATGCAGTCGCCTGTGCCAGTGTGCAATTCTTTTAAAAGAAAAAGTAAATCTCAGTTCATGAACTTCTCACCGGCACATTTTGCTCTCGACATGAGTTGAGAAATTTCTTGTATGCATGAGGAATAATGCTGAAATCACAAGTGCGTGTCAAGCTTTATTACTGAGCCACTTCAAGCGAAATACACAGGAAAGTCTGAGAGAGGCTACATTCTGTACTGTACATAAGGACCAAGGGATAATAATCACTCCCCTCCTCCAACAAAATGCTTGTCTAACTCCATTATACAACCCTCCTTCCTACACACCTGAAATCTTCCTTTAATTGCTGCTCCTACATGGACACCTTGCACCCATTATATGTTCTACCTGACCAGCACTCCAACTTGAGAATCAGTGTCAGAAGTCCTCTTCAGGGCCTGGACAAACCCCACTTATCGCAATAAGGTCAGCACAGAGTACGAGGGCTCTGTCACCATAGAAACAGCTTTCAGCTGATATCATAAGCCTTCGCTGACACTTTAGGCACACAGTGAAGGTAACTAAAGAGAGCTGGCACATTAACGGGAGTCGGTTAGACAATGCAAACAAAAACAGCACACTCTTACAGTCTGCGTTTGAAGCTGAGCATCAGTCAAGCTTTCCACGTCAACTCACACACCTGGGCAGGACGAGGAACGTGCAATCGCTGATGCCTAAACAGGCCGGGGGCCTTTATCAATCACAGTTCACAGTACAACAGGTTTGACACGCAGATATTTGTGTTGTAATTATACATGAAGAAAGCATGCAGTCTGTGGTGGATGGATGGCACGTAGGAACATCTGAGCCCATTAAATCCTGTAAAAGCTTTACAGTAAACTATGTTCTTTGTATTGCACAGCTGCTTCAGTGATAAATCAGACCCTTGTTTCCCACCAGCACCACCACTTGCCTCGTTAGATTTACGTTTCAGAACTCGGGCCAGTTTAGCATTTAAAGAGGACAGTCCCCATCTTATCATGTAAAGGTGACCTTTAACAAGAGTTTCAAAGCGCCTAATGTGAATGAATACAAATAACGAGTAAAATTATTGATTTACCTCTGCAATTCATCTGTCACATCTGGTCTGCTAGACTTTGTTTTTAAAAATAGGGGGAAAAAACTTTGCAGAACTGAAAGCCAGAATAGATAGCATGAAAGTTAGGTGTGATGAAAACATGCAGTTACATTCAATAAACGAGCGTAAATAGCTTGAACCTCAATGATCCAGTGACTTCTTTTAATAAATGGACGACCATGAAAAGTTTCAGTAAGTATAATTTAAAGCCACATGTACTGCACAATGCTGAACATCATTTCTCAAACTGCTGCCATCTTACCTAAACTGTGACGGGGAATGTACACTCTGCTCACCGTGGATGCAACTGACCAAGCGCACATGTGGTCTGCTTTGAAATAACAGCTCGGCAGGTGCGTGTCCAGGGTAAACTGGACCCAAGTCCACTGTACCGAGCACCATCCGCACGTTCTGTGACTCGTCATCAGACCACATTCCATGACAAATTCCTGACACTGCATCGGTGCTTCTATTCACACAAATACATTAGAATTGAGAAATACATTTTTAAATTCCACTAACATTGGCATTGTTTTAAACAGAAACACATTTTATCATCAATCATCGTGGATCGTTGTGGCACCCAAGTCCATCTTCGTAGAGAACGCAGAAGCAACTGATTGCGTTTTTAATCTGAAGTTTGGCTCTCTAGCCGCTTTCGTACTTTTGTCCTTCATCGCCGTGAAGACCAACACTGTGCAGTTGATAACACTCGGGCAGATTTTAACAGTGTAACAGTCCGACCCATTATGAGCGCTGCGTATGAACCGGACTCATGCTGTGGTAATTTCATTTAGAAGCCAAGCTGAATGCAATTAAACCTCAGAGCCTGACAGCTAGCTTCCACATTACCAGGCCATCAGTTCATGGCTGTTTCCCATTTGAGTAACCACTTTAATGTTACCATACAGATGTTATAAACTGGACACAGAGTCCAGATGTCCAGTTGTTAATATCGGCACACATGGTACCACAAATCATTACTGAGTAACGCTGCACACACCCAGTGATCAGCACAGCTGTCTTGCATCCTCCACGGTTGGGTATGTAAATATAGCTTTATGTTTGTGTGAGCTTTCCTTGCATACTCTAGGTGTCCTCCATCCATTTTAAGACAGTGATTTTGGCCCTCCACACGCTGCTGTGGGCTTGTGACTGTGTCCGTGATGTCCCTTTAATAGACCAGTGTCACGTCCAGGGTAAAGCCTGTGCTACATGACTCGCTTCAACGGTTACTGAAAACAGATGGATGGCAAAATCATTGCAGAGGAGACCTTTGCTTTTAAAACGTAGGCAGCAAATAACTAAATCAATAAACGTAAACGAGTTAATTTCAGAGAAAATTAGTCTTGCAGAATTACAAGGTTGCATAGCTACTACAACAGCTGCTGAGGTCCACGTCTGTGGGGTTGCTGTATTGGTACTGAAGACCAGCTTTTCCTTGTACACAGCAGCTACTGGATATTTTGGTCACCAAATATAATGAGCACTATGTCCCTGGGGAGGGGAGGGATTGTTCCTCACCCCTATTTCAGGATGTAACCACAGGCAGGCCTCATTAGGGGGTTATGTTATCCTCAGCGGAAAAACATGCACAAACTACATACACCTTACAGAGAGAATCGCACATCCTTTTACAGAACAAGATTTATTACTGCACTGGGGCAAAGTTTTAATTACTTGCCAAAACTATAAATGCATGACTTAGGAAATGAAAGATTCAATTTAACAGAGCTCGAGTTACCTTTTAAAGAGCGTGTAAACAAAAACAATTAAAGCGGAGATGCAGACCCGTCTCCTCATCCATAACAATAGCACTGCAGGGTAGCACACTAAATTAACTCACTGGCTTGCTCTCTTACTTCTTCCTCCCTGTTGCATAGCTTCATTAAGCTTGCTCCTGTCCCACACTTCGCTCCCAATATAACTGAAGGTAAAGTAATATGTCAGCTGCTAAACTGATTAAAGTTTAATGAAAGACTTTTAATTAAAGTCTTGTTGTTTATGTGGAGGTGGATTTGATGGCTTGGGAGGAATGTACTGTAAACCAAAAAAATAAAAAATAAAAATCAGCAGGTGCGGCTGGGCTTGTGCAGATAAACAGATTTCAGGAGCCATTCTTGGCTCCCTTCCGCGGCTCTGTGGAGATGAAAGTACTTTGTTTCGTAACGAGTGCGCCTCTTGGAAGGTCTGAGCTGGACGCTCGAGGATTTTCCCTCTTCAGCGGTGTGCTGAGCCACCTGCCAGGCTTCCGACAACTGGGGCTGGTGTTCTCTGGCGAGCCGTCCGGATCGATGGAGACAGCATTCGGTGGTGAGAGCTACGAGCTACAGTGGTTGTCCTAAGTACCCACAGCTCCATCAAATCTGTTTGGGATCACATTAGACTGATGACGAGAATAATAATTACATTTAGAATGCACAACGAGACGGGCTAAGTGTGAATTCAGAAGAAGATGATGTTGGGTATGAGAGGTGTTATTCGCACATAGGAACAGTTGGTCTGTGTCACAAACAGCTGTCCTTACACTGAATTGTCTATACTCCACAGGTCAAGAGTATTTTAAGCGTTTTGTTGAATGAACAAAAGGATGTAGAATGTCCACTTAAATGAGTATTATGGCACAATTTGTTCCAGTGAGCAGAGACAAAAAAATCTTTCGGGGATAAACACAGGAATTCTGATTAGGGTACTTTATGTAGCCCCGCTTCAGGGTTCAGTGCCAGTATGAACATTTTCTTCTAAGGGAACGGGTTTAAGACAGCTTATTTAGAAGGAGATAATGGTGGTACGAGAGCTGTTATTCACACATAGGAACAGTTGGTCTGTATCACAAACATCTGCCTGTACATCCACTTTAAAAGTGAGAAGTAACAACGTACGTAAATTGTTACTTGAAGTAGTATTTGCAAAAATAAATACATCCCTGTGTTTGGTTACAATGTGGACTGATCAAGCAGTTTTATGTTATGTGTTGCACAGTATATCATTTGTATGGTGTCATTATGTGTAATACGATGTACCACCTATCCTGTGTCAAGTCTTGAGAAGGCCTAAAGCCTGTTCCAGGGAGTTTAGGGCACAAGGCAAGGGATACCCTGAATGGGGTGCCAACTACAGTGCACAATCACACACACACACACACACACACACACACACACACACACACACACACACACACACACACATGCACGTGCGCGAGCATGCATACATGCTCTATGGGCAGATTGGAAACACCAATTAACCTATAACATGTGTCTCTGGAGTGTGAAGGTAAAAACGGAGTACCAGGAGGAAACTGAAAAAACGCGAGGAGAACATGCAAACCCCACGCGCGCACACACAGTGCTACACACTGAGCAACGTGGCCCCCATCACTACACCAGTAAAACTGAACAGAGATAAACAGGCATTTTGAAGAGAGCCACACATTATGCAGGACAGAAGAACAGTGTATCAGAGTAAATGCCTGCTGAACTGCTGTATATCATGCATACACCACCATACCTCACACACTTGATGACATTGTATTATATAGACCAAAATAGACATTAGGCTCACAGGACTGAAATTAATGCTCTCACACTGGGCTGCTGTGTAGCAAAACAGGCACAGAGTAGTGGAACCCTCAAACAGCCATTTTTCATGTCTCTACAGTGTGTGTAAGAAAAAGGTTATGCTTGGATACTCATTCTCAGAACATCCATTCTGACGGCCTAAAGAGGCTGATGTCAGAACGTTAATGTGGATATCGAATGGCTTCTTGCCAAATATTTTGTGTTACCGTTGCTCCATGCATGTAGATGCCATATTTTCCTATGGAGGCACAGTGCAGTGTTGTTGTAGAGTTTCAGCTGAGAATTACAACACCAGCACTTCTCTGCTAGGCCCTTGGAGGAAGTTAGAGGGGATTACGGGAATTTACAGTTTACCAGTGCTGCTCGTCAGCAGATATAGAAATTATAACATTCCTACAGCAGAATAAATTCTAGTTATTTTAACAAGGAAACTCGGTATGTATTTTATGCTTCTTAAAAAAGAAACAGGCAATTACCATGAACACACATCTGAAAATAAAGCACACAGTTGAGAAGCTATAAAAAAGGAGTGAATGATCAAGAAGATATAACAGAAATGGCTAGCTGCCTGCCTGCCTGCCTGTCTGCCTGCCTGTCTGCCTGCCTGCCTGTCTGCCTGTCTGCCTGCCTGCCTGCCTGCCTGTCTGCCTGCCTGCCTGCCTGCCTGCCTGCCTGTCTGCCTGCATGCAAACACATTTGTGAACTGGTTTCTGTGATTGTTTGGCAAATTAGATTTGTAACATGTGTCCCTGGGCACCAAGGCATGGTGGAGATGAGTAAAGCCACAGAGATACCTGAATTAGGAGAATCCAGCCAGAGCCCCAGCACCAATGCGGCTGTTGTCAAACGCTTAACAAAATACTTCCAAATTCCAGTTATGAGCAGTGAGTAGCAATTGGTGGTCACGACCTTGGACTGTTCCTAGTGTTTTACTTTTGCATTCCAAACGAAGTACTGCATAAACATGCCTAAGAACTCAGTGGAAACTGGATAAAAAAATAACCAATTCTTCAATCTGGTTAACAAAGCCATTTTGCTTGAAATATGTATGGTTTTATCAGGCTAAAACTTACTACCACACAAGACTATATCTAGCTCTTTTTAAGGATGGATAAAAAACACTAAATAGTGGATTTTCTTCCACCATCAACAGCAAAGTTTACTTAACAGGCAGCAATTTCTGTGTAAATATGCAAATTTAATTCATTATCCAATTATTTTGATTTAAAAGAACTGACTTTCCCCTGCACAGCTGGTGAGATTAAAAACAGTGCTGTCATAAAAAAAACATGCTCAATACATTTAAAAATTTTCTGTTTCCATGGATTAATATGTTAGACCTTTGTGTGACAAAATGATCAGTATGGGGCAGGAGGGCACACTCGTGACTCAGCAGTGCATTAATGAAAAGAAGCTTTCACTTTTAAGTTCAGTTCAATTTATATTTATATAGTGCCTTCCACAACAGAGTTTCCCCATAGTGTTTTGCAGTTTTCCTTTGACACTTTCCTGCTAAATGGCACACCTTGATTAATTCTGTGTAATATCTTCCCTGGTGGTAATAATTAACCATAACCAAGCGCTTGCTTAAATTTAGCTCTCGGCACCTTGTATGTGGCGTGTGCGTGTTCTTCCTGTGCATGTACAGTTTTCCTTTGGATTCTCCGTTTCCTCCTGCAGCCCCAAGACATGGAGGACAGGTGGAGTGGAAAAGCTAAACTGGCCATTCTGTGTGAGTGCATGTCTGTGCGCATGTGTGTGCGTGCTCTCCAAAGGGGTGACACACTGTTCAGGGTGTACCCTAGGCTGCATGGAATAGGCTCCATGTCTTCCACAAACATCCAGTATGGATGCGGTAGGAGAATGAATGAATGAATGAATTGTTTCCTTTTTGGAAGAATTTCTGTATTTAATTGTGTTGCACATATTGACACTATTTTAACAAAGAACTGACTTGTTTTTTGCTTTCCCAGCTGACATTCCTCATTCTACTGAACTGAAAATGTCAGCAGCTACTGAAAAACAACCCGTTTGGTTCATTCATGTCCTACATTGTACTCCGACTTGAGAACATTCATAGATGCTACATACACCAGGCAGCACTGCAGCATCGACCATCTTATCCCCCTTTTTCACTTATCTTCTGGACCGTAAACACGTACGCCGGAGTGCTCTTAAGATTTATCGTGATTTATCGTTAATTATCCAGTGCAGCGCGTATCCAACATGGTTGGTGAAAAGCGTCAGGGTAGTGATGTTAGTGGTAGTGCTGAAAAGCAACAAGCCGTCTCAATGGAAACTAAGGTGGCGATAATTAAAAGGCTTGATAGTGGGGGAAAAATGGTGAGTGTCGAGCATTCTTATATCATATATAATATATATAATTTATGTTTTTTTGTTCTTTTTATTATGTGTTTAGGATAACACAAACTTTTATGTTTTAATACAACTTTATTATATAACTAACATGCTGTAGGAATGCTTTGTAGCGTCACCGTGAAACTGAACTCCCCAACCCGACTGGCCCTTTTAGGAAGGTGACAGTGTATTCCGTATGGGCTAGGCGCCAGCTGTTCTTTTTTCCTTGCTGTTAACTGAAAAGCATTAAAGTTGCCGTTATTGGGTTGGTTGACACAACACTCGTCTCCTGTATTTATTTTCCCTCAAAACCCCTATAGTATGACCACGCATAAAGTGTTTATTTACTTATGAACAATTCACCTTACGAACTGCCACTCGGAACGTAACTTGTTCGTAAGTTGGGGAGTCTCTGTATCTGAATTAGAATCTCTGAGTGCAATAACACACTGCAAAATGCAGACACAAATTCTCTACGGACCCCCACAATGTAAGAGAACGCACATCTGGGCGTGTGCTTCAGTTTCCCTGCTGATAATTTTGCCATCAAATAAGCTTCCGCTTCATGAGGTCACATAGGGTGATATGGTTGTTCAAGTTGTCAAGGTCACATGGTATCGTCACCATTCCAAAAGCCTCCATTTGCGGCGTTTTTATCAAAATGACTGTGCTTCTTTTTATTCATGCCTATTAATGGTGTTTTTTCTTTACAAACAATAATACCACAGTGGGAAATTATCATGCCAAAACCAAGTTTAACACAATATCGTCAACACGCAATTCAGCAGTCGTCAGGCTCCCTGTTTGCTTCTGCCGGAGGCTGACAGATGATTCTTAAATGTAAAGGCACCATCTGCTGGTTCAGCTTTGTTTCTTGCTGCCATTAAGCCCTACTCATATTAGCAGCTGAAATATGTTCAAAGCTGTCTCAGAGTCATATTTGTGATATTTTTTTCATGATACTTTCATAATTTTTTTCATAATAATAAGCAAATAAAAACAGAGTTTAAGTGCTTCCTGAAAGCAAACCTCTAAATCACCCCTAATGAACAAAAAATGTAATTTTCCCCCGAAGGTCAATATCTTATCAGAATATGAACAAAAAATAGTCAAAAACATCACTCAACATCAGAAAGTTAATATGAGTTTCGAGATGAACCTTTAGGAGGGAGAGTAAAAGAAAACAGGGTGTAAACAGCACAAACATGTACTGACCTCTTGCTGCTGAACATTTTGGCAGAGCGACTCCAGACTCTCTCCGCTGGACAATGTTCACAGCCGAAGTTAAAATGGCCAAACTTCACGGGCGGAGGGAGGGGGGGTCCACCTATGAGTATAGCAAGGGGAAGCAAACGACAGTCAGCGTTTGGTCATTACAAGTCCCTCCTTGCGGTGCTGGGTGCCGCGGCTCCACGCGGCCTCAGCGACGCCACTCGGGCCACTAATACTGAGGGGTCAGCTGGGAGCTGTAGGTGAAGGAGGAGCACCTACGGCATGGAGAAGGGCGTCCCAGAACAGCGCATTCACATCCCACTAATCTCCTCTCTGATGGTAAGTGAGGGCTTCCTGCTTATCAGGGCATGTGACACTGTGGCTCAGCACACAAACCATTAGTGGACTGCAACCTAACTCAAAAACCTCCATTTAACATGGACTAATAATTCTGATGTTTACTAGCAATACGCAATCACAAGTTGGATTTTTACATGCCAGTAAAGCCAGTGACCTGTCAATCAATAAAATCATCAGTAAATGAATAAATTATAAATCATTTTACTGCTTTCTGGCACGAACAGGGTCAAGACATCATTAACAACAATGGTCCAATCACGAAGTTTTTGTACATAATTATTATGTTGATACACATTAGCTTTAATATTTCATACTAATGTTGAATTTTTTTTTTTACTAATTAGATTTATCAAATATATTAGTATTGTAAGGAACCTGACATATTCTTTGGCAACAAAACATTATAAGACCTAAATTTTTAAAGAAACACTTCAGTGACATACAGAGTAGATAATTTACTGCTCGCACCTGTGGTGACAAATACACGACATATTCCTACGCTCAACAAATGCACAGCTCTCAGTGAAGTGTAGTTGCCACGGCAGCAGAGTCTCAGGAGGGTGAAAGGCACCCGAGTGATGTGATCACATCCATAAAGACAAGAGTATAGGTAAAGCTGTGAGCATAACACTGCTTTCTGCACAGCCTTCTAGAAAGGGCACCAGTGTCCACACATCTAAAACAATAGGTCCACCTTGCCAGACAGGGGGGTGGAGGGATTGTGCCACCAGGGCCTGGCAACAGAGTCTGCATTGGGGAACAAAATCACAGCCTTTAGCCCACCTGCTCATAAATATGCTGGTTTACATTTTCAACTTGCCAGCTGACTGCTGGTTTTTAGCCCCCTGGGGAGAGACCTTGAGAGCAGTGACGGTGGCTGCTATTTATGATCAGCAGGTAGGCTGTTGTTTTGATGCTGGCACCGAGTCCAGCATATCTCTGCTCGTACGCAGGCAGCCCAGCGTAAAGACCGGAAGCAACTAAACCATCGGCTTAAAGTAGTTGAGGAAGGAAAGACCTGCAAATCATGCCGTTTCTGTGTTGACACAAACTGATCAGAATCTAAAGGGCAGACACTAAATAAGGTGCAAATAGCTGGGACTAAATGCAGCATTAAACGAAGGCTCCCGTGCTGGTGAATCTGCATTTAGGACAAGCCTGCAGTGCTGTAAGTGAAACTGCTCACCAGGAGTTAACAGTACTTTCATGAAAAGGTTATTGCAGCAGGGAGGAGAGGACTCCATTATTAATGCAGCCATGTATACAGTGCACTGGCAAAAAGGAAGGCACAGAGTAGGGAACAGGGTGATTAGGCTGCCTGGGTATTGGTCTTCATCCCTTCTGCATGTGGTAAACAAAGGGAAACCTTCCATGTAGCCAGTCATTTGTTTACATTGTCCCCATTCCTTTCCATGTAGTCAGTCATTTGTTTACATTGTCCCCATTCCTTTCCTTGTAGCCAGTCATTTGTTTACATTGTCCCCATTCCTCTCCATGTAGCCAGTCATTTGTTTACATTGTCCCCATTCCTCTCCATGTAGCCAGTCATTTGTTTACATTGTCCTCATTCCTTTCCATGTAGCCAGTCATTTGTTTACATTGTCCTCATTCCTTTCCATGTAGCCAGTCATTTGTTTACATTGTCCCCATTCCTCTCCATGCAGCCAGTCATTTGTTTACATTGTCCTCATTCCTTTCCTTGTAGCCAGCCATCTGTTTACATTGACTCCATCAAATTATATGTACTCTTCTGTTTACATCAATATCTTATATTGCCAAAAATTTGTTTACAGGATCTCCATCATCTTTTCAAGTAGCCAAAAATTTGTCTATAGCATGCCCATTCCCATCAACCTTGCACTTTTCTGTAGAATCACATCACCCTTAAATCTGTAATTGGTAAACACAGCATGCAGGAGCCAAACAGAACTTGACTCCTGTAACCATGACATTTCCATAAAATATCCTCCTGACTGAATCTATCACCTGTAGCATACATATGTAGTGAACTGCTCAGAGACTAGCAAAATTTTCTGAGTTAATGAACTAAACACAAATTATACATCACAAGTTCACCATACAAACAAGATTTCCTATCACTGCATAAATTTTACTGTAACTGTGAAGCCAATTCCTAACTGATGACAAATCAGACCAGAGTAATTCAAAGTTCTTAGACATATTAGACTTATTTGAAGTAAATCGGATAACCAATGATAATGTCACTAATGTGACTAACCTGTGTTGCAGGGACAGCACCTGCAGAAGAAACATAAACACTACTTTCACATGTTAATTGCAAACGAATAATCCATGAGTGTCTGAAAGACATACCTCAAAACATAAATTTCAAAGTGTGTTGGAAAATAAACATTTGTCAACCCTGTTAACACCATGAAAAAAAAAAACATTAGTGAAAGTATAGAACCAGTATGCTTGCAAATATGTTTTATTTTCATATAAAATGAGCATTTGTGTGCTATGTCCTCTATCTCAGAGCATTAAAGTAAGATTACGGTGAAAGCTTTTACGACATCCTTTCATTCACACACCAAAGCTTTTGGTTTGCAGGGCAAGGAACGCACTCGCTCAGGTAAGGAAATGCAGTGCTCTCCTCTAAGAACCCACTTCCACCATCAGAAAGCAGGAAGTAACAAATGGACCTTGATAAGGAAAAATGGTTCTACTTTAGCACACAAGCGGCTGATTCCCTCCTCTATTTTACATGGAGAAATGTGCTGTAAGCTTTGCCAAAGTAACAGCTGGCAATAAAAAGGAAGATGTTTTTAAGGACTTTGCATAGAGGTTCAGAACACAGAAGCTGCAAATCTGCGGCTTTAATAGACCCATAAAAAGTCCAGCCTTTGCTCTGTATCATCTGCTGGGAGCTTTTACCCTGCTACAGGTAAAGGAACCTACATGCCAAGACCTTCTGCTGAGATTCATTAACACAAATTCTTTTTTATGCTTAATTGTCTCTTTACAGACACCCAACAAATACAATTAACAATCCCACATTTAATGGACAGAAGGGACCCCCTCGGTAGTGTTTGTATACCACGGCAGATGAATCAAGTGGTATCAACAATAACAGTGCTGATTGGACAGGGTACCGGGCTTGCTCAATGGCAGCCAGTTTCACAGCCTTCCCACACTGTAGCACATTGGACCGTGCCACGTAGCACCGTGTTGTTAGCTTTCTGAAGCATTCTGACATCCACAGCAAAAAAGATGTAAACAACTAAACCCACACATCAAGTAAATGGATGTAGTTGACCTTAAAAAAAGTTTCAAAAGCATGAACTCTAGTTCACAAAATTATTGAACAGAACAATTAAATGCAGCACCCAGGGAGCTAGTGCTGAATGTTCTGCTCAAGACACATCCAGCAGCTGGGATGGGCTTCAAAACAGGAAGCTTCACTTATCCCAGCCAGATGCTCTACCCACTGAGCCACCAGGCCACACAACCTGCAGCCACTCAAAAATGCAGAGATGTTATGATTAAACTATTACACTGTGGGTAGAAACCGGAGCACCCGGAGTAAACCCACATAGGGAAAACATGCAAACTCTTGCATGGCCCCTGGGGGCAGTGCTATTCATATGCACAACCACCACACAACCATAGGAGACAGTCATCATTTCAACATCACTATTATATTATTACAATGTTAAATGCTGCTACATTTAGAAACCTAAAACCCTGACTAACCTTCATTTACTATTATTTATAATAATTACTTATTATTTACGATGGCTGCACACGTGTGCTGCGACATGTCACTGTGTTGCAGTCAGCCATGTTTGCTCTGTTACAGCTCTGACCTCTTTTGAATCTAAATAAAAGACTTATTTATTTACATTGGCTTCTGGTCCCGGTAGTGAGCTGATATGTTTCATTTGGCTGTGGTTCTATTCTGCTTTATTCTATGTTTATTGTGTGCGTTTACTTTTCAATACAGTTTTTGCTCATTTTTATACTTCTTACTGTATGTCTTAATTCATCTGATGCATAAAGCACTTTGGTCAAGTTTCAGTTGGTATTTAGTGCTATATAAATAAATGTTGGTTGGTTGGTTTGGTATCTATAAACATTGCATCGTCACTCAGGTTATTCCACAATCCCCTTTTTTGACAATGATAATGATGATGATGGTACAGAATGACCTGACATTAAACTCAGTGAGCCCAATGATCACTAATTGCGGAGTGTCATTAGCGTTCCGTTTGAATATTTATTTGTATATTGCACCAGGTCCTTGCTCTCCACAAGCAAGACCTTCAAAGGATGCCTCTTGTCTCGGTGCAATAGTGTTTAGACTGTCAGTGCACTGGAGCCTTATTACCTAGATAATTTGGATAATGAGAGAATGATAAAACACAAAGTTTCCTCTAGGGTTAGTATGACAAAGAAGAAAGACAAAAGACTGGATCAATTAGTCATCAACATCAAGTTATTTTTTATTTTACAGAATGTTTCTGAAAAATCAATTGATTTTACATTTAATTATTTAGCAGACACTTTTATCTAAATCAGCCGTACAATTGCAAGACATGGGCACAGCTGGATATTTTACTGGAACAATTCAGGTTAACTACCTTGCTCAAGGATATTACAAAACAGGCCCCGTTGAGACTTCCTGGGACAGCCTTTGGATTACACATTCACAACCTTAGCTACTGAACTGGTGGCTGCCTATCTAATAAAACACATTAACATGTTTTGTAGAGGCATGCTTTGTAACATCATCTCCAACACAATCATCTATTCTTGATATTAATTCCCTCAACCTCTGGAGGCCTATCAGCAGCGTCTTAATTTGGCTTCTCCCTACTAATCTACTTATGCCTTTAAATCAGGGCTCAAATCCAAGAGCTGTCTAATACTGTTGTGGGAGCCAAATTGACTTGTTATAAAAAGTTTCTGTAAAATGACAGCTATGCCTCCAGTTTATAGCTCATTACTGTGACTGCGTTCCCTTTTTGTTGTATTTCATTTTATTTTTGATTGAAGTCTTTCATCTCTGCAGGAAAATACAAAGATTTAACATGTTTTAAAAAGGTATGCCTCATAGTTCTGTTTTTGGGTCCTATAACTTTAATTTATCCATTAAAAAAACCATTTTATTCTAGCATGCTGGTACATCAACAATGCCCCTTTACATTATGCATGCGACTAGCAATATTTAAAATTGCTGACTTTTCTCTCAGAACTATAAAGTCTGAGTAAAAGCCTTGAGGTTTGGAATGTCATCTTGTAAAGACTAATATATATATACCTTGTTCACAATCCTTCCTTTTTTTGTAGGAAACTGAAGGTGAAATGGCATTTTTTCACCTGAGGATTACAGCATCTCTACAGCACCATCACTTCTGTAAATTTAGTGGAAACATTTGTTTTCCTAATGTAGCGGCCACCCCCCTGAAATGCTAGCCCCAACTTCTTTCTTACTTTAACATGTACAAAACCGACATCCTAGGGCTCTCATACACTGAACAGAGACAGGTCTACGTGATTGCAACTAACAGAGCACGAATGAAAAATCACAGTAGCTGAGAATAAAAATAGAGTAGGGGCTTTGTTTTGTTCCTCTGACCTCTGCATTTTCAGGTTTCATTTTACATCAATTTAAAATTGCTAGCTAACATACAGACAGACTATAGGCATGTTATCGTTTAAATAAAAAAAACAAATGTAATTTCTTTGTTGTAATCCAACAGGTATTGTCATGTGTGCACAGCATTTCATCCAGCTGCAGTTGCTAAGATTTTGATACTGACACACACCAGTCTAATCAACAATTAAAAACAGTGCAGGCAATGGACAGAACCCATTTAGTATTTTCAAAACTGTTATCCAGTACAGTTCGGTCTTTGTGAAGACTATAATGTTTCCCAAAGGGAAGCAACAAGAGGCGAGGCCTAATGTGCAAAAGGGAGGCTTTAATACCAACAAAACAAAGGGTCCATGGTACAAAATCACAGGCAAAGGCAATACCACAAAGTTAAGACGCAAAAACAATAACCAGCACGGAAGGAAGAAAGAACATGGTTTAAATAAGGAACAGAACAAGAAACAGGTGACAACACTGATAGCTAGGAACAAACAGAACTAATGAAACAAGGCTAGGGAGCACTAATGAGAACAATCAGCAGGAAAGAACGAGAGGAACGGTGACATCTGGTGGACACAAGGATCATAGTGGGTAGGGCATGACAAAGACCAAGATGTGTTAACCTAGTTCATACTGTCACTACCTTTTAAAACTAATGCTCATTTAAGACCTATTTCCAAGTACAGAAATAAACATTCTACTGTTCTAATAAGTCTTATTAGACCACTTTGAATATTTTATCATAGTACAGTCTGTGCAAACTCAAAAGTAGGTTAAAAGTTAACCAACACTTTATGCTAGAAGCTGACAAATACGAATTTAATAAACACAATTCAGTCAATTTACGAAGCCATTATAACACTGTTACCATTTTGATTAGAGAATACCGTCTCCTGTGTGGTTCATTACTTTGTACCCACAGGCAACAAAATTATCTGCTTACCTGCCTATTTTGAACAAGTGTTCAGAATTGCAATATGTACAGAGTACTCAGCTATCCTACATGATTGTTCAGATAAAGAAGTTTCACTGAGTTTTAATTTTAATTTTTTAATTTTAAATATTTCCGTCCTCTGCTTTGGTCAGTGGTGGCCACAGACACAGGGACATTTTTTGGAATTTCAACAGATTTGAAAGAAAGAAAAAAATCACTCTGCTCTTCTGGCACATCAAACGCATGAAACAGGAAAGCAAATTAAGTAGTGGAGCAGGGAATTAAGCAGAAAGTCTCAACAACAGCAATGCTGCTTTAACATTGCAACTCAACCATTAATACCATCTTCAAGTAACCTGCCCTGGTATACCTGGTCACATCTTTGCTCCCATGTGACAAAAAAAAAAAAAAAGTTCTAACTTGACCATGCTTTCACATATTAACATACCCCTGACATTATTATAATGTTTTGGTAAGAGATTGACTTATCTCATGCATGAGCAAGTAAACGCAGTCTCCTCAAGTGGGCCATGGTCTGAGAACACTACAGTGTTCTATGAAGATGTTGATATGCATCACAGCGCATTTCTAGCTGACACAACCGTAAGAAAGCACACAATGTTTAAGAAAACTTAAACATTGAAACAATGTGAATTGGAAGTGATAATGCAACATTAGGACACAATATTGTTGCAATAACCAAAATACGCTGCCTGCATGACCACAGTTCAATTCTGGTCATTTTCACATAGGACAATTTCATCTGAGCTGAAGTATCTGCCAGCACAGCGTAAAATATTGTTTGAACTGCAATGTTTGTCACTTGCCATTTGCCTTGGCAGAGCAGATAATTCTTATGGTGCGAAAAAAGCTGCATGTAGTTTCTCAGTTGAGAAGAATGAAAACACCAGGCTTTAATATTAATGACTGTGTACGGCATACTGGGGAAACTGAGGACCTGAGCCCTCTCTGTTTCAGCGAGGAAGAAATGTCTCTACTTAATTCATTAAGAAACAGGCCTTTAAACTGACAGAGAGTAGGCTAGCAGTAAAGACAACATTCAGTTATTATATTAGTACTGTTTATTCAGTGTGATTTAATAGAAAATCAAACTATATGTATTGCTCATGAAATCAGTACAATATTTTGACTTAGCTTGCAAATCAGTGTTCATATAATTTATTTCTTGCTCTAAAAAAAGGTTAATTTAAGGTTATTATATTATATAAGAATGTTATAAAATCCTGCCTTTTACAAAAAAACATTATTTAAAAAAAAGTAATTTACCTTAGGTTTTAAAAACGTTTCGGAAAAATGGAATCCTGCCATGTTTATAAATGTAAAGTATGCTGTACGTGACAAAAGTAATTTGCAAATAAATAACACGTGAATAAATCGAGACGTTCCTATAAAAGTTGCATGTTAGAATGTATCTATTCTCCAAACTGGCACTGACTGATAATGGTCCATTCACTGCGTTTGCATAATAAGCCATTTAGACTGCTGCACGCAGTGCCTTCATCAAAGCTATAATATGTGCTTAACACCCCCCGCCCCTCATCCCCAGCCTACACATATTATTAATTGTACGACCATATGCTACTTCAAGAGAAACGGCACGTATTCAGCTGTAAGAGCAAGGGCAGCACCTGAGGTTTAAACCAAGGGGAGCCTGACAAAAAGCTAATCAAAGGAGTTTTGTTAAACTTGCATAATAATTCCAAAAGTTACAAAGGACTTACTTTTCCAGTCACTAATAATTAGAAATAATTACAAAACAAATTATTTTTCTCCTGGTTCAGTTTCTTAATTTATAATAGCAAAGTTACAGCCAAAGGTTTGCGAGCTATATATTCTATGGTATGGCAGTAAAAAACACATGCACACCTTTTTCTTTTTTGTCTGAATCTTCAGAATTAAGACTAAGACAAAACTTGCGCCTTCCATCCTTTACTTAAAATACTGTTTCACGGGACAACTAACCTACAGATATATGGAATTCGATGACTACAGATATTAGTGTAGTAACAGTTTTAATTTTGATACTGACTTGCAGCGTTAACAAGGGCACGATCACCCTCTGTGGCTAGAAGAGGAGATCGATTCGTTCCCAGAGCTGCGGGTTTGAGCCTTCATCTCTACAAGCCAATTTTCTTGCCTAGTGCCTCGTGCCGCTGAAGGCAATCCAGGATCGAACGCCACTCGGCTCCTTTCTCTATAACATTATATTGTCTATGCAAAAGTAATGCTTCTGTAATGTACACTTGTGCACTCTGCTCTACGGGACTGTAAACAGAACACACATTTACACAGGCGACACCAGCACAGAAGAAAGTTGCGTTACAACTCCAAACAAAAATTAACCAGGACAAAAAAAAACAGTTATTACAGCTATAAATAATATGAATAGCGACATTAGTATTCAATTTAGGAGAATTCGTTTAGCAAATTTAGAGTTGCGGTTCCATCACTTAAAATTTGTGCAATCTTTAAACGTCTTAGAGTGTATTAAAATGTACAGTGTAAATGTATTCATACATGCCATACAATAAAAACTAGCCACTGTTTATCAGTGAATATATATGTCGTAAGCAACATTCAAATCGGAGAAGTGCTGAGTAAAATTTATTCGATACCGGCTAATAGGATGCTTGTATTAAGAGAGCATCCCAACCGCGAACTCACCTCGTTACGAAACCCCTTTACGGCTCTCTTAGTTACAAGTAAGATTTTAGTGCAATTTGAACAAGTCTATTTGCGGTATGTTCGTGCATCCCGGTCCAATTCATTAACATTTCATTTGGCCACTCAATATCAAGACAGCACACGGATAATGCCTAAAAGTGAAGCTTATCGCTCTTGGTACGCGCACTTTATCATCAAATTGTCAGTATCGGTCTTACTGATGTTTTCAACATTTTCAAATTATTACAAACTGTAAAGACACCTTTTGAAACGTGGTTTATAATGCGACTTTACCGTGCTTCGCAACAATGCATTACAAAGGCATACAGTAATATAACTGGAAAAAAAGAAACTTATTTTAAAAACAGACTGATGATCAAAACGTTTATCAGTGAGTAACTGTCACAAAAGAATG
Source organism: Chitala chitala (assembly GCA_025773905.1). Classification (NCBI taxonomy): domain Eukaryota; kingdom Metazoa; phylum Chordata; class Actinopteri; order Osteoglossiformes; family Notopteridae; genus Chitala; species Chitala chitala. The sequence goes on along the minus strand of JABJVR010047220.1, from coordinate 7,667 downwards.
CAAAACGGCACAATTTTAAGAGATACCCATTATTTACCTAATTATCGTGCACAATTAAGCATGTCATTCCACTCTCTGCAAAGGACAATATTCCAACATAACATCTGGAAACTAAGGGTATTTTAACTCAATGAAAAAGACAATACAGTATATCATTTAAAACTAACTGCGTATACATGCCTTTAAGAGACAATCGCCGTTCTCAAACGCATTACAAAACTGGTCACTAAGTTTTGTTTTTCATGTTTCGATGTAATCACATTCATCACAGTACCTGTAAGGAAACAGTTGTGACCCCGTCCTGGAAGTTATGGATGGTTTTGGTGCAATACCCAGCTGCGAGCCAAACTGCACCTGTCATCACGAGAAGTGCTTGTCCGGACACCTCAGTTCACGCCCTCTGTTACTAGACCACGCATTGGTGTGGAATATTAATTTCTTCCTTATTTAATTGTTTATAGTGCTCAATCAAGAGTACTAGATTTACTCAGTTGTGCCTCAAATATAAACGTGATTCCTTACCTAAAATAGAGGCAAGTACGTAACACAACCATGTCTTTCAGGAAACATAAAAATGCACAATGTGAGCTACTTACTTTTATGGTGAAACTTGTGTCATTGCAAAAGTCAGTCGTTAAGAGCGTGGTGCCATGATATAAACCAAAAGCCAAAATTCAACTCGTCAAGTAGAGCATCTTCGCTGCATGTACAAGACAAGCTTAGCAATTTGACCTTGCTATAATAGAAAGTACCACTGCTGTGGAAAGCAGGGGAGGAGCGGATCAAACCAAAGCGTGCATCGCTTTCTTTAGGCGGGTATGTAAGTGGGCGCTGACATTTAGTCGTAAACAAACACAAGAATGCACAATAACATTATGCACGTAATGCGTGTTATAAATTGAAACCGCACAATTAACTTTTCGCTTGTAGGTAGATGTCACTAATTATGTTGAAACATTCTATTTTATTGTATTCTATGCCGATGAGTTGATGCGCACGTATGACCGGGATTTATTGTTTTAATGTTATTTTCAGTGCAATTAAGGTGATCATGTATTATCTTTTGATATCCGTCTTCTGAATGTTTCCAATTAATAACTTGGGAATGTGACATCAATTCTTACCAGTATTAGTAACTAAAACAGAAGTTAAGCCCAATTTGATGCTAGAAGTAAAGACCTAAAAATTTGTGGTTTAGCAGTACAGAATAAAAACCGTGTACTTCTGAACACGTAAGCGAACGCTACAAAGTTATTTGAGTTAAATCGAAGCCAGGCTTTTCTTTAAGTGTTAGGAAGCCTTAAAATTGAAAAAAGTAATAAAATAATGAAAACGGATAAATGCAAAGTGACTGCCACAGTCTTTGGGTCGTCAGAGTCAGGTGGTAGACTTAATGCTGGCGATGACAGCAAGCGACAACAGCACAGATCCCGGCGGAGAAACCCGAGGAGGAACAGTGGCATAAGGCGGAGAAGCCAGCAGCACAGTGTAGAGAAAGAGGAGAGTCCTGTCTCAGCAGGTTCACGGTCATGCATCTGGAAATGGCATTGTGCTGAAGTCATTGTGCTGAATGGGGTACATTGTATCAGTTATCGTTTTCTGTGTGTCTCCTTTAATTAAACTTAATATAATATCTCAGAGAGATCTCCAACAGTTTGCAATAATTATAATATATTATGTATGAAGATGGTGTGTAGACTCCCCCCAGACAACAATGTTCAAAATACATTTAGTTTGTAAATGGGTTGTCCACCCCCCCCCCACCAACTTCCCCAGACTATGACTTGAAAACTGCAGGGCTGTTTTCAAGTCCCAGTCTATCCCTGGAAATAACCTTATTCAATGGTTACTGCAGGTGAATTTGACATGGCTTCAGCAGTGCACTTAACAAGGGATCACTTGATTGAGCTCCTTTTGTTCAACTTGTGTTCCATGCAGGCTCAGTGTTTATTTGATAATAACTGCTTAAGTGCATGATGATATATAATGAAATTGATAAATGGCTACATGAAAATCTTGTGTATTGTAACATGCTGTAAAACATAATGCAAAACTACGTGTATGTGTATGTAGATTTTATATCTTTCACCTTATCACCAGGACCAACCAAAGAAATAAGCGAGTACTATGTGTACTGTACTGGGAATATTATAGTCAAGATAAAACATTAGAATATGTTTTATATCCAACACATGTAAAAACAAACATTCTTCAAAACCCTGTAACTTTAAAAGCACAAAGAAATGTAGGTGTAAAGAAGATTTTTCAGATAGCATTTTTTCAGTCATTTAAATTCTATACAGTGTCCATTGAGTATCATGTCTCCGTAAAAGCCTTCAACAGCTCTAGAAGCTGTAGGTCAATGTAAGAATTGGATAACACTCAAATGAGTTGTACCACACAAACTGGCAGGCAGCATATCTAAGTAAAAAAAAAAGGAAATTAAATTACAATGTAAGTGACTATTGATTTCCATCAGCTGAATGAAAAAGTCAAGTTACATTGTTCTCGTTTACACAAAAGCACATATCTGCTGTGTGGGTAGGTTTGGCAAAATTTGATTCAATATATTTTAAAATATTGTGGATAAAACATTTTCTCTCTTAACATGTTTTGATCAATTATGGTAGACAAAAATGCATTCTCAACTTTGTCCTGATGGTCTGTGGTTTTAAATGGAAGCCAAATAATTTTTGCAGGTAGTACTACAAAATGCCAGACACTAATACCATTCTAGAAGATCTGAATGAAAGGCAGGGGTTTACGAAGTACCTCTTTTAATTAAATAGCTCTAATTACCCATGGAAAAAATGCACATGAATTACCTAAAGGATAAAAAAACACCACTACACAGAAGACAACAATGTTAAGCTAACTACATAAATCTTTAACTTAAAAATACAAAGTTCAATAAAACTATTGATTTGAATGTAGCTGCAAGCTTAGACTGTCACGCGATATTTATACTGAACCATGTTGAAATTCCTGCCCCACAGTCATAATTGATTTTTTAATTTACAGTGATTTAAGATGGCATAAAAGAGCCATTCTTTGTAGTGATTTTGTTCTACAGAACTTGTTACAAAACATAAAGTTTTATTAATTTTCTCAGATACACGCACAAGCTTTGCAGTACAAAGAAAATACCCCACAGAATTTATATGAGCCAACAATGTCTTCTCTGCATGTCTTCAGCAGACAATGAAGAGACTGACATATTGGATTACACTTTTGAATACATTTTCATATTCACAATACAGCAACAGAAATATTTTAATGGGAGCTCTTCTTATTCTATCCCATATGGCATTAGTAGAATACTCTGTTGTACATTAATTAATAAGAACAGGTGACCATCAACACTTCATACTGGAAAGAGATTACCACCTGTGAAACTGCCTTACTGTGGTCACGCTGTGTAACCTTTATCAGCAATAACATTATGGAGTCTGTGTACTTAACTAGGGCAATTCCTGTGTTTTCAGGTTGTAGCCCAGGGTGCACAACATAAAATTCTGAGATGAATGTCAATAAAAAATAAGAAATTAACATACTCACTTGAAGGTAGACCTGAGAAGAAATACTGTCCACATAACACAAGTTTCCCTTTAGAGACATACCACTGGCAGATTAATGTGGGTCTCCATGGTGTTTGTGTTGATGAAACAGTAACTCATACTCAAACTTAAATCCCTGTTCACATTAGCCAGCACCCTTTCCAGAATGATCTTTATGTTTGTCATTTCAAGAATGACTTCCTTCAATCTAATGCAACTTAAACTCTTTTACAGATAACACAGATAAGTTATTTCTTTAAAGAAGTTCACTAAAGTCATTTTTCACAAGTTCAGTATCTAGTGTGTGGGGACCACAAACAGGGTGTGTTCTGAAGACAGATTGAACTGGGCGTGGTTCTGTGGTGGCTTATTTGTGTTGTGTGGGTGTTCTGATGGTGTCTGTTGTTGTGTTAGCCCTGAGGAGTCACAATATCAGAGGAGTGCTTAGAACACCTTGTTGAGTGTTGTATATGTTGTCTAGCTTTTCAGGCAAATTTGGCACTTGTAAACAGCCCTTGAGAGTGTTGTTAAATTTTAGGCACCCTGGCCACTGTACTTTGAACACACTCTTTTGTAGTTACCAACCAGCTCTGCAAATACTGCAGCTGATATCTCTACAAGGTGTCTTGATTTCAAGGCACTCAGTTCTCCTAGGTGTCATATTTAGTTCTCCAGCTAGGCGTACTGATCTGACGTCCATGTGGGACTGAGTGAGGTGCAGCAGTTGAGTTTAATCCTGGTTGATTTGCTGAAACAAACAAATGTTTTCCCAATACAAGCTAACCAATTGAGAAGTTAAAATTGAGTGAGACTTTATTAAATACCTTTCAGGAGTTTTGCTTTCGGAATTGGATGGCAATACACAATACTTGCAACTGCCTGCTTGGAATAAGTGAAACCAGTTATCATTGATTACTTACATATTCCTCATTTCCAGGAAAAAAAAATGCAGGTATGTTTCTGAGTTACTATGGTAACTGCCATGCATAATTAAGAGCATGAGTCATTATCAAGATCACAAATTAAAATATGACCTCAGCAAAGGTCAGGTAAAGGGTCAGCTGTTGGATAGGCATTCATTGACATTGACTTAACCAGTTCTGATGTTTTCTACATTGTTTTTTCACTCCTTTGCTGCCTGATTTGTGGACTATTCTGCATAAAATTTAAAGTAGGATCCCACCAAGGTGCAGAGATGACATTGGCTACTTATACTAACCAGAAAATTTTAATTTGGTTTTATTTAAATAATTTGGATCATAGATCTTTTGAAAGATTTACGTGTGTGTTTATACATGGTTTTCACATGTGTTGTTGGTGAAGGAAGTAGAGTAGATCTATATATGTTAATTTTACGTGTCTTTTACATCAATTTAGAAAGTCTCTGCTTTTTAGTTTTCCCAAAGTGTCTTCATATTTTTGTGGAAATTTCAAATATTTTAAAGACAAATATGAACAAATGTTAAACACGTAGACAGACACATAACTTCAGAAATTCTATTATGTTGGCCCTGCGACTGTTGTATTCAGTTTAATGATTATAGTCCAGCATCCCTTAAATTAATGGTTCTCAAATGGCAGTATCAGTACTTCTGGGGGTACTCAACAGAACATCAGGGTGTATTTGATGTAATTACAAAATTTCCCAGTAAAATATTGTTTGGTAGGTAGCAATTCAATTTAATCTGAATACCTTCACAAATTTACAAAATGTGCATTAAAACATCAGGGGCACTACAGAAAAAATAATCTTGCAAGAGGGCATACACAAACCACAAAAAGTTGAGAACCACTGCCTTAGACTAGCCTGACTGTAAAAATGCTTTAAGTTTCAGCAAAGTACAAATGAAGACTTGTTACTGTCCAGATCAATAAAACGTGTCAGAGGAAAGGCTGGAAATTGATGTGCCCAGCAGGGAGTCCGGGGAGAAGCTGGGTGGCTCATGTTTTTGATGCCCATCCACAAGTAGCCTATATATTAGTGGGAAGGCAAGGGGATGTCTCAGAAAGGGCCAGATTTACCAGGAAATGTGTCCCAGAAGCATCGTGGTGCTGCCTGCTACACTCATGCCCTTTAACTCACTCACTGCCCAAGCATCCAGAACATACATGGGCCCTGGAGGTGGAGCTTATTACACTGTGCCTAAGTAACAGTGACAAGGGCCTTGTTAGCAGTCACCAGGCTGAAGATGCACTGCTGTAGAGGTGATCTGTGCTAAAGTGTGACAGCCACATTTCTATGAAATTCCTCTCAAAAACATGTGACCTCATGACCCTATTGACTATGTGTTTCCATGTCAATATATGCATCATCAGCACTCCTCTGGATTCTAACTTGATTTTTGTCATTGCAAATGAAATGCTATTGTACAAAGCATGTGACATATCACTGTACAGAGGTGCTTTCATTTGAAATGGGTTTTCAAGAGGAAACAGCATATATGCACAGTAAGTAAAATTTAAACTGGTGTAATGTACCTGTTATGTATACACTGCAGAGGCCTATTTTGATTTACAAAACCCCTTTTTTAAAACCATAAGGAGGTAATTGAAACTACTCTTCCTATTCATACCTGAATTAATAATACTTTGTTCACTATTTGACTGCTGCTTTCCAGTTAACCTATTCTGTTAGAAGGACCTGCATGAAATTGGATTCAGATGGTCCATCAGAATAGCTACATATACAGTGGCACCTCCCCTTTGGTACAAATCCAACATTATGAATATTTTTTGACAAGCTAAAATTGTAAAAATGTTTATGTCTATTACTTTAATATAAACCATAACCAAAACCAATAACACATTTACTGTTAAAATCAAAGTCCACTATTTATTTAATAAAAAAATGTGTAGGTATTATTCTATGAACAGCATTAATTGTAGGCCTAAAATCAAGAGAACAGGGAGGTACATTGTAAAAGCTGAATGTACAAATTCCAGCAGTCCATCATTTCTGTGCCCTTTTCAGTATGAAATTTCTGGGTGATTGAGGTTCTGGATGTGGGTGATTGAGCTACATCCCAGTGTCAAGGTGAGCCAGGATGATAATAATTCAGAAAAAATGTGAACAATGTCTGAAGTCACCGAGGAAATGCCACAGTGTGCATCAGTGAGCTCTGCCATGTTTCCAGAAAACTGTCAGATACACAGCGGTGGTGTATTGGTGCACTGTATAGCAAATATGACTCACTGCTCATGTGTATTAGGGAAGAGCTTACAGAGATGGCATTGGTCAGTCCAAAGTCCAGTATGGTGTTGCATGGATACAAAGACATGCATTGTGGAACAAATCAGAGTATTAGGACTTCAGTAGGACTGACAGCTACATATCAATGTGAGTAAAAATTTAAAAGAGCTTCAGTTCCATCTTAATTGCACAAGGTTAGGAAACCTCACTTCAACTAACCTTTGTAAGAAACCTATTTCTTACAATATTAATATATTAAAGGTAAATAGCTGTTTGTGTCTTTCTTTTTTAAACATATGCCAGCGTTTCCTCTTTCTTGATGTGCACTTTTCACACATTTGCTTAATCATGCGCCATAATGTTGATTTTCTGTAATATTAAACGAGCATGGTGTGCTCCTTGTCACTATTAGTTTGTAAGAAAACTATTTAACAATTAAGATTTGTTTGAAGTAATTTAAAATTACATACTGCACATTTTGAAAATGGTCTTGAACACCTGATATGTTTCTCCCCCAGTGAATAAACAGAACACGCTGTCCTGGAGAGGAAGTGAGGGTAACGGCTCGGTTAACAACATAGACTCATCACCTGAAGGTGGCCTAAATTGCACTAACAGAACATATTCCCTTACATAAATGGGAGAACCTGTTTATTCATTTAATTTAAAAAGTATTTCACATTTCAAGACTGTTGACTAGCAGTGTATATGTAAATTATAAAAATGTATATTTTAAAACTTAAGGTATACAGTCATAATGTAATTCATTAAACCTCACATGTTGGAAAATGGCAATCTCTGTCCTAATGTTTACCACCAAATCATCCATCCATTATCTTAACTGCTTATTCCTGGTGAGGGTCATGGGGAAGCCTGGAGCCCATCCCAGAGCACATAGGGCGCAGGGCAGGGGACACCCA
>JABJVR010047219.1:0-28523 GCA_025773905.1 Chitala chitala | reverse complement strand
TTTATTTTCCTAGAAAACCCCCCCCCACCCACCCCCCCCGGGGGGGGCCCCCCCCCCGCGGGCGGGGGGGGGTGGGGCCGGGGGGGGGGGGGGGGCCCGGCGCCCCAAACACTTTCAAAAACGTGACCAGTAACACTGGCAAATTTCAGCTACAGAGCCATTTGCATCCTGGTAGAAGCTAGCTATTAAAAATAAAATGCTGATAAGAAGAACTGCTCAAATTCAAAGTCAATCACTTTCCTTGAGTCACCATTTTGACACTGTGACAATGACCTGCAATTTCCAGTCTCCAAATATGAAGCAGATGCAGACACACATATGACCCCAAACTGTAGCAAGAGACTTTATGTCCCCTCTGGTTTCAATTGTGGGACACCTGGTACAGTTCCGATTAGCCCCGTCCCCCAATTTCACCATCCTGTACTGATTAAGCGTGGCTCCATAATCGAAAAGGCACAATTAAGGCCAGGCATTAAATATCAGTTACAACCACTGCATGCTATAAAAGGTCAAATTTACAGTGCATCCCTAACACGCCTTGGCCCATTTACCCGCCGTGCTCAGCCGTTAATCTGAACGCAGCGCCCTGTTATAACCGGTATTATGACCTCTAAATAGCACCACAAACTGCGTTATGAAAGCCGTGCCAACGCGTTGCAGTGCTGGCAGCTCCTGATACTTGCTAATTGGATGTTGTCAGCTTGTGCCGGACGGGGTACGGGTCTGAATTAATTGTTTAACTCTGTATAAATCAATGCTAATTGGTCTGCGAATTAATCACTTGCAGCACATCATCCGCACTCCTTAAATGACGGCATCCCACCAAAGGTCAGAGAATAAATTGTTATTGATCGGCGAACTCACGAGTCTTCGCCTAGAGGAGGAGATGGTGAGTAAAAACAATATGGCTGGTATTTTGGTTTTTGGGGGAGGGGGACAGTGGGCTGCAGTCATTAGATATGGAACCTCCCTGTGGCTTTCAGCCAAGGAGCTCTGGGCTGGCCTCGTTAGCGGGGTTGCGGCGCGTACCCGTGATGTCGTGCTGCTTAAAGGAGTCGCTGTAGATCTGGTACTGGTGGGGACAATGCTTCTTCAGCCACTTGCACACGTCCTGCTGCGTCCACAGGGCCACCGGCTTGGACAGCTTCACCGTCCCCGGCTGAGGAAGACAACGACACAGAGGCGAGGTGTCGTCAGGTGATGTCATTGAAACACGATACAAACGTTTAGGTGTCTCTAAACATTTGTGATGTTATGTTGCAACAACACACGTGAAGCCTACTAAACGGTAAGTAGTGGAGCACCATGAACATTACATGTAAACATAACTTAACTATTTGATTACATATGATAAACTGCACTCTTCATTAACATCCTAGACGTATGGCAAACCCAGCACCATATAAACCAGTAGACTTTCGTTTTTCACGCCTATACTTTGTGCAATTGAGTTTGCATAGTAATGAGGACAGGGTGAACGCAGAGAAGGCCAGACACTGAATTCTATTTGTTTTTAAACAGTGTTCTTTCTCACACAACCAAGCCTGCTTTCCAGAGGTGCCCAAAGCGCTTCACGTTTGCTGTAAACGTGTATTTATCGTTGTCACGTTTTATCAAAATTAACCAGTTAATCAACATGCAGCCGTTGTGGCAAGTCGGTAAAACGACACGTTAGTGTGCGTGAACCTGTATTTTTCTTTTTTTTTTCTTCTTTTTTTTTTTTTTTTAGAAATCGTCCAAGGCATGGGAACATGTTTTAAATTGGGGAAAAATTTCAAGCAGAATGTGGCAAAACAGACGTATGGAAATTTTTGAAGATAACAGTTTGCCCCGGATTTGGTCTTGAACACGAGTTCACCTTTAATACAAAAAATTAGCCAAGGGCACCAAGAGCCAAAACCCTCTGCACTGTCCATCTGTTCAACTGCTCTTCATTTGTCCTTTTCTGACAATTTCAACCATTTGTAATTCATAAATATAAAATTAACAAAACAAAAAAGCGTGACCCAAAAGTGCAATAACACAATGTTGATGTGGGAAGCAGTTTTGCTTCCTGGGTCATGACATATGACAAAAAAAGATAAATGAAGTTGGTCATCTTCATTGCTTTGAATTTGTATCTTGGCAAAAATATTGGTCACAACTCAACACACCAATGTTAAAATATGCACACGCACACACACGCCAGAGGATGAGTGGATGATAGGGGAGCAATGGTTCAGAAATAGCTCCTTTTAGTTTGTCATGGTTTAGGAGGCACTTTCAAATTTATGTCCTTATTTTTCAGTCTTAACTACATTTATTTATACTGAGAAGCAGAATACTTTCAGTGTCACTAGGTCAAAGGTTATGTTCATGTCAGGAAGTGTGTGCAGTGAATACAAACAGGAAATGCAATTGATATATATTATCTCTAAATTATTACATGACAGAAACTATTAATATATTCATACTTTTATCACCCCGTGTCAAAATATGTAAACTTGTATTTTCATGTCATTTTAGTTACTCATTGGTTGCAACGTTCTTATGGGTGACATCCCCACATAAGACGACGACCCTAAAAATCGGACGTAAAGGTATGTCAGCTGGTCTAAGAGATTCTTAAAGCAGAGATCGCAATGACTAAAATTACCGACCATAACTATCATCGCGACGGTTCAGGTACGTGCGCCGAACTGCAGATGCAAAGTCAAACGATTTAGTTTTTTTTCAGGGACCCGTTGCATCCCTAGCGGATGAGGAGTTAACATTGACAGACAGCGCAACAACAACCCTGCATATGGGTGAAGACCACAAACAAGGTGGGGGTGAGGGGCGCACCGGATGGCTAGCGGAGATGTCACTCACACGAGAAGCCCCGCCCCCCTTCACACCGACTTTTTTTTTTTTTTTTGTCCGAGCCGATGACGCGGCTGTACATGTACACGTGGGGAGTTAGAAACCTGCTTCCAAACAGAAAGAAGCCTCACGCTTCCCGGGTGCAATGTCCCTACATGAATTTTGATGAGTCCTTTAGAGTCTATTAATGTGTTATTATTATATATTTTTTTTATTGTGGAAATATAAAGCCGGGCTCGCATAGCCAGCGGTGCTGAGCTCAAGGTGTCTTCCTTTCTCCCGTGTATTTGCGGTACTGCCGACCGCGCAAAAGGCAACTCGCATCTCCGTGGTTTGTCTTCTGCCTCCGGAGGCGATCTCATGTAAATCAGACATAAAAATGTTAATTCTTAATCGCAAAATAGCTGCAGTCCACGGGTGGCTGTGTTCGGTGGTTTGTACGGCGAGAGAGGCGGCACAGGGGGCAGTCCTAGTCAGATGGAACCTGGCGAGCTACGATTTTTTAAATATTTATTTATTCCATTTAATTGAAGCAACAAGATCTACAAAGACAAAAAAAAAAAAAGTTAAGTTGGAAGCGTTTTCACTTTTTTCCCCTCAGGCACGAGGGTTAAGCCTGGAGAAGCGTTGAATACCTAAGTATGAAACGCAGGTGCCAGCAGATAGCTAATTAAAGCTAAGCAAGGTTGAAGAGGCATCTCAAGAGGCCAGACGAACTCCCAAACGTGTGTTTGAACTTCTGCAACCGAAGGCCTTTTTGGAAACACATTATAATGTCGGCACTTTCGCTGTAAACATGATAACATTGCTGGCCTTAAAAAAAAAAAAAAAGACCCAGGGAATGGTGGCTAAATTTACTTGGGTCAAAATGACTTTTTGGTGGCTTGGAGGATACTTCTGAGTAGCTGACCAAATTGAAGATCTGTTTACAGAGGATTTTATTTTGCAGCTGAAAAGACCAGGCTGACTGGGGGTGGAATTGCTTGCTCAGCCACCGTGATCTGAACAAGAGACACGCAGATGAGGTAGGGGTGGGGGTAAAAAAAAAATGCCAGAACAGATGGTTAACGTGGGGGGCGCATGTGTCCACACGGAGAAGAAAATGTCATTTCGTCAAGTGGTGGGTATTGACAACACACAGTGTGCATTGATCTCTGGAAATGTGCAAGGCCTTGGCATGGGCTGCTAAGTGCTGATGCTGACCCCAGCTGGAACACCGCTAGTAAAAACAAGGCCAGCACGCCCATCCAATGGCTCAAAAGGGTAGGGAGACCGTGTGCCAAAACAGCCTCCCCTCACCCGCAGCTGGAGAGATGTCAGATGTCTGGGGTTTGCTAATACTTCTGGAATCATGGAGGTGGGGTGGGGTGGGGTGGGGAAATCAACCACTCTTTGAATGAAAATCCATCACCATCTGAACAGAGATCCACTGTCCTCTGAAAAGGGATGAGGTTTGCAGGCCAACATTGGCCATACTATGGAAAGTGAGAAACCAGAACAGAGAATTTACAGGTATCTGCTGACCTTACTAGTCATTGGCAGGACCCCAGAGCATGCTGGGTAATGCCTGGCTTCCTCCTATAACAATACTGTAAGCGTCACTAAACGGTCTTCATGCAAAGCAATTCCACAATGGCCAGATCAGCAAACAAAGAGATTACGTTTGTCATACGCAGCAGACAACCTGTGTTGGCCTTGTGCAGAACGTTAGTGGAGAAAGCAGGCAAACCGACTTCATGGATGATGTCATGGTGAAAGTCTCTAGTTCCCCCAGAGCAGGCCGCACTGCTACAAACACCTGCCAATGGAAAGTACAGCACCGTGCAATTTACGGCTGTTCTCAGCAAAGGGTGTGCCCTAAATGACTAAACGCACTAATTAAAAGGGATGTCCAGGTACGTTCCTAAATACAGGGACCACGTTAAAGACGAGGCAGACGGCTGTCACATCGTGACCACCAGAACAAGACCCTAATGCTTAGGGCTGCCCTTCAGCCGCGTTCTTCTTGCGTGCTCTCAAACTTCCGTGATCGATAATGAATCCAGAGCAAAACGTGAACAGGCCCAGGATGTGAACTGAAGGTACTTTGAGGAAAACACCAGAACAGGTTCTTGCATCCAGTATTTCCAACCTTCAGCTGGTTCCGTCAGTCGACAGGAACTGAACAATAAAACAGTAACGCTTGGCCTCCGGCCAGCAGATGTGACACGTGGTCAGGCGAGAGCTGGGCGTCGTACAGAGCGACCGAACCCACTGGGAAGGCCGTCCACGAGTGCGGCTAGACAAAAGCACTTTCACCAGTTAATATAGCGCTAATTAACCCCATCAACTGAAAGCTGCAAAAGGGGGCAGGAGTAGACGTTCCCTGCCAACCACGAATCTTTGGCAGAACTCTACGAAACGAGGTGGTTAATAGTCAATAACACGGCTTCCAAAATAAGCAATCCTAAAGTAGAACAGAGATGTTTTTTTCCCCAGGATAAAATATTTTGAGTTTCTGGGTCAGTCCTAAAATTTGAAATATAAAATATACATTTTTAAGTTTAGCAATAAATGATTTGGGGGTATTTAAAGTCTAGTGGCACCAGAAAGTTTTACATAACAGGATACAAACATGCAGTCAAAGGCAGAGAACGCATCGGGTCTTCCAACTTTACATGACTACTTTCAATCTGTTCTTGCCTTAATTAACAGAACTTTGCAATTCAGGTGTGTTTCCATAGCAACACACAATGAAGAAAACTAAGCAGTAAATACATAGTGCTAAAAATAGCAAAAAAAAAAAAATTGCCAATCTATTATGCAGGCATAAAGATAATCCCTTGTTGCAAGGGGGTAAGAATACTCAACAATTTATAAACTTTAAATGCCCTGATAAAAATGGAAACTGAAAATGCTATCGTTACTCATCGACACATGTATTTGATCAACACCAATAATATACCTACAGCTCATTAAGAAGCGATCGAAAATGACTCAACAGCATAAAAGGTCATAACGCAGAAACAAAGAGGCATGGGCAGCCACGACATCCTTGTTATTAATCTGACCTCACCACACACTGAGTGTTGTGTCACTTAGATGGTGTTTTTTATCTCTATATTTTACATGGCACAGCAGAGCAGAACTAACCATGTACAGGACAACCTCAGCAGTGCTGACCAAGGCCAACAAAGCTGAGAAAAGTCCCTGCACACATGGGTTAAGGAGGACCGCACGGGTGCCAAACCCAGCCAGGACACTGACCTGTGTATCAAAAGCCAGTATTTGGTGAGTCTGGGGTAGCACCATTTTCCCAAGTCACACCCAGGCCAGTGACACCAACAACATGGGAGCGTAACGGAGCAACAGCACTGCCTCCCTGTTTCCACGGAAATCACTAAAGAATGTTGACGATGCAGTTTCCTCGGTTAACGCCCCCCCTCAAGTCCCTTTGTCCTTATCTACCCGGTCCTCATCTATTCTCCTTTGCCGACATTAGCACCCTATCTTCAAACATCTTTTTAATTAAGGTCTGTCAAACAACTTAAGCTCGCCTTCCTTTCAAAGCCAAAAAGCAACGGATATGGGCTGCCAGCTCCCCACGTAATGAAAGCGGTAGATAGTTTTGGATGTTGTATTAAAATTTAATTTAACCTTTTGCAAACTAGGCCACCAAACTTCAGTGAGCACAAGCCAAACATAACGCAGCTCTGCTTTCATTTCTTATACTTTCATCAGTAGCTATCATCGCTATGCTAAATTAAATCGTGTTTCTTCTTTTACATACGTACAGTGAGACTAGAGAATTTAGCTGAATGTTATCTCTTTATTATACTACTGTTCAGTCTGATATTTTAGTAAGAACAGGAAAATGAGAATGGTTTACTTGAAAAATTGAGACACAGTATACACTAACAACAGGAGAGGTCTGGTTTCGATATACACAAAGGAACGTTTTATTGACAATCGCTGTCTAGTTTATCCCAGTAAGAACCAGTAACGTTATTAACAGCTATGTAATAATTCTTGTCAGTGGATGACAGCACACAGTAATCACACACACTGCAAGTTTTATGTCTTCCTTCACGATACCCAACAGAAATGTCGTACTAAAGGTCATTCCCTATTCTATTTAATAGTGTAACAAACACAGCACCATACAACAGAATCGCATTCACATAACAGCTCAAAAACATTCTAAACTATGGACTCCTTATCTGTTCTCCATCAGTACCTGCTGAAATTCACTTCTTGCCCATTCTTTCACACATATTTCATTGTGGTGGATAAAACCTTTGAGCTTGTTTTAACGCCGTTGAGGTGGTCCGCTAACAAAACCGTTCAGTCCTGAGGAACGATCCCCGTTGGATAAGGCTATACTTTGAGGCGGGCCTGGGTCACTCTGGGCCCAGACTAATTTCTCATTCTCCTGCGTTATTGCTCTATTGATACCACTTCAAGAATGGCAATCCAAACTGCCTTGATGCAGACTGAAGGACACCTATAACGGTAGCAGAACCCTGGGCTCAAGGGCCTGTGTAGCTAATTCCAGCAGTAATAACTGCAGACGTGTCTCCAAGGAGGGTTTTATTTGAAGGAGTTTATTGTTAAACCCTCCCCAGCTCAAATATAGAGCAGCAGGGCCTTTCTGTAGGAAAATGTTTAACTATCAATGTTTAATCCTTTCTTCCTTTAAAAGTTCTTAAAACGCAGAGTCCTATTCAGACTTGGTCATAAATGACGACACATTTTGGGCCCAGTGTCCCCTCTTGGTCCAGCTTTCTCGTTCCAGAGTGAGGAATAGAACCTGCACCCTGGCAGTTCTGTGCATCCACTAAGCAATGGTGCTTAAAGAGAGACAGACATCTGTGTTTTATATCTCTGGCTCTGGTTAACGTTTCCGGCAAACTTTGTTGGTCTCAGCCGAGGCCTGAAATAAGACTGAATGCTAAATGTCAGGCCTATATCATAAGGGGACGGCATTAGCACTTGAATGACTGCCAACAGAAGTATGCTCTGACGTCCTGATGGAAAGCCGGAGTACATTAACACTCATATCAGTGAAGATCCTAAATTTCTAAGTGCAACGGCGCTCACGCGTCTGTTTGAAAACTGGTTCCTTTTAAGTGTCTCAGTCCAGTTCCAAGTAGAAACACACCCTCATATTGACTTTATCATACAAATGCCATTCTCCATAACTTTTCACATTCCTGAATATTTGAATCTACAGAGCACTGAATACACCACATAACAGATTAGTTCCCAGAGGACAGTCGTGTTTGATGCAATCATGGGCAAGTGAAAAACACAAAGGTTCAAAGTCTACAATGTAAACAATGTCTGAAGTAATCATGTGTAAAAAAAGTTCCCATGCCTTTTATTAATGTTCAAACTACAGGTGAGTGTCAAAGGGGTGCTGGATCCTATCCCGAGCATCAGAGCATGCAAGGCAGGCTCAAGCCCAGATGACACGCTAGGGGCAGCCTAGTGTCACATGTTCACATAAACCTGCACATCTTTGTGACACGAGAGGAATCCGGAGCAGGAGGAAACTGGAAGATGCCGACAGACTCTGCACAGACAAGCTCACGCACTTGCACGAACACCATGGGACAACCCAAAGCCACAAAAAATGAGGGGCAATAATGCCACCCACTGAGTTGTCCTGCTACTGACAAAAAATCCACACATAAAAAAGTCAAATGTGTTGGAATTTATCTGGCTTTGAAACGTGCAGAGAAATGCAGCAATCCTGCAACCCGGGACACATCAGACTTCGGAAATGAATACTGTCGGATCACCTGCTTCGTGAACTCTGACCTAAATACCAGACATCCCACGGGCATGTTTGGATCCCTGAGGAAGAGGATCGGGTGCCGGACCCAGTCGACACCGGCGTCGTCACCCCGCGACGGGCACGACCAGAAGTACAACCAGGCGATCCACTAGGGCGACAAGGCGCAGGCCAGGTCATCAATCAGCCCGTTCTCTCTCTAACATGCTGATCAATCAGCTTGAAACTTAAGGACAATTTATCACAGAGCTCCCACAGCATAAATCACAACAGCAGCTGTAAATGCTGAGTGTCATCTGGGGTGCGGGGGGGTATCAGTAACGGTACATATGCTGCATAAAACCTTCAGGTTTTATGATAAATAATGCCCCTGGGTAAAAATATTCAGATACCTAGGCAAAAATCCTTCACGCATTTCTATACAATTGTACTGAGAGCAGTGCAGTTGTGGCTGATATGAACTCACAGCGCCATCTAGGGATTATAATAAGAAATAGCTTATGTTTTGCATTGTTGCCAAGTTTCTGATTGATGACAATGGCTCTGTCAGATTGTGCTCTATCTGATGGAAGACAATTTGTGCGACAGGAAGGCCACGAGAAGCTGCACGCTGTCTGTTGAAGCCAGACTTCCCAGTGTCACCCCCCCGCCCCCACCTGTTTCACTTTCTGTTAATTAGCTGCTTTGCCAGGGCACAAGGTATGTTGCCTGTCACTGAGTTAGTGCCACAGCTCAGCGTTAATTATTCAGGGTATCGATAGGACACTTTAAATTTTCAGACAGCACAGTAATTCAACAAAAATATGCAACCACCGTTTTACCAGCTATATCTGGGGTCTGAAAAGTCAGTGCTTTGTGTTACCCCCAATCTGTGGACACCGCTCTCTTTTCTAGTGCTCGGAAAGTCTTTAAAAATCTGAATTAATGTGTCCCAACTAATGCAATAAGGTTTAAAGCTCTGCCTGCCAATTAAATGAGACTACACTTAGTTTTTAATCAAGAAACAAAATCACTTTACATGTTTTTAAACATATAAAAACACTGCTTCGTGATCACCAGTCATTTAATGGCTGTCCCCGTTAACGTGCTGTACACAACTGCTGCACCTCGTATTTGCTCACCCCAACTAGAGTGAGTGTGTGTGTGTGTGTGTGTGTGTGTGTGTGTGTGTCACTAACCACCTGAAGGACTCATTTGGAAAATGAAAAGTCAGGCATGGGGTCAAGAGAACAAGGAACGAAGCAGGTGAGGATTTATCCCGCTTGCGTGTGGATTTTCTCTGAGGTTTGTACCTTAAGTTCAATAAATCTAACGTGACTAAATTCAAATTAAATTTTAACTGAATATTACACAGCACACAAAAAGAAATGTGCTAAAGGCTTGGCTCATTTTATGACTTCACATAAAAAAATTATAATAAAGAGGTACATTTTAGGAATGTTATTACGTTTGTCCTATGAGAACAGGTGTTTAGTGAGGCAACGCAGACAGTTGGCAAAGTGAGATTTTGTCTGAAACCATGTGACGAGCTACATCTGTTGCTGAGAAGGAACAAAGACATTCAGCTAATGTTTCACACCAGCAAACATTTGCTGTTACCTAGCAATCAACGGAGCTGGCAGGCAAAATCATCTGGACCATGAAACATTTCACGAGAATAAACAATGTGTTACAAATGAGAGGGGGAAATTTATCATCCTTATCCAGATATGAAATACCTAACTATCGACAGCATGTTATTAGATGCTGTCTTTGTTGAAACTACTGCATGGGTGGGCCTAGGGGCGGGGCCACAGGGGCCCCAGCTGAAATCCGATTGGCCCCTTTAGTGCTCCCATCATGTCAGTCACTAGTCAGTTCAGAAAGGAGTTACATATGAATGCAAGACATTTTGTTGGCCCCTCTATGGCCCACCATAAAAAAACCCTACAACCACCCCTGACCTAACAGGCTGTGACTTCGAAACTTGCTCCAAACCTGATCCACATTCAAGTAAAAAAAATTTTCCTTTTTTTGTTTCATAAATTGTAGCTATGTAGTCTAAGCTCCAGGAACAGTTTACTGTTAGAGAAGCTACTGTGTCGGTCCCGTTAACGCTGCTTTTCCATCTCTGCTCAACACTGAAGAGGTCTGCAGCAGCCAGCCTGCCCTGAGGGGCCATCCTTCACACAAAAGCTCTCCCTTCGCTCTTTCCAGAGTCCAGACACTACACAACTCAGGTGCCACAACCTCTTTTACCTACGAAAGACGTGACGAGGTGTTCCACCAACACATGCATACGTTCTTTTGCGTTACTTTTTTTCCTGCACAGCGAAGACAAGGAAACGCAGCTCTCTCAAGAGCCGTGCAAGTTACCTCCCTTATAGATGTCGGGTAATGGTTGTATCACTTATCTTCTGTTTCATTTATCAGATCCTTTGTCTGTTCCATGATTTTACACTGGTATTTTTAGTGTTTCATTCAGTGTTATCAGTCTATCCGCTCTAGCTGCATGTTACTTTATGTCTGTAAATATGGCCAGCTGGTTAAGCAAGCTGAATCCCATGTTATGGAATACAGACCAAAACACATGTGCCCCGTCACACAGTTATCACATATTTATTACAGCCATTCTGCTGGACGTTATGCTTCCTAAAATAACCCATTCTGTGCCCACGATGTTTACGGTCTCATCTTACGGCCAAGTATTTCTGAGAAAACAATCTACTCTAATGAATACACACAAAATATACAGTATTTTAATTTTATTGGTACTGTAATTTTATGAATAGGAAGTGTTATGTATTGCATTACTTTAAATTACTTGCTGTGACATCACATTTCATCAGAAGGAGCCTAAGATGTTATTCAGATCTTCAGGCCAAGTGTAAAGTATAAAAATAACCAGTTTTCCAGCAGCTGCCCTCAGATTCTTGACTCGCACTGCACTTTGAATACTGTGTGTGCACATATGTGCATTTTAATTTTTAGTATGACACAGTGCCCTCCTATAAAAGGGACAAATTAGATTTTGGAATTACTGTCAAATAGCCAGTGATGTCTTTGTGGGCATTCCATCAAAGCTATTAAGAATGTGACCCGGGGGGGGTTCAATTTTACCACTGGGGACCACTTGCCTCTACTTCACTCAAGCATTCATGTCCATGTTCATACCCTGAGCAGTGTGATGGGTTATACTGAAGATCGGAAGCCAGGCTGTCGTATGGCGGCGCTCAGCTTTTTGTCTTTGGATGGCGCTCCTGACTCTGCAGTACTGAGCACATACGCTGTGCATTTCCCAACCAGCTCGTCTCAACACTGACCTTTGACCCGTCCGTTTCAGAGGTTTGCTGGTGCCTGGGGCTGGCGCTCGGGTCGTGGAAATTGGGGCTCTGGTCCTCGAGCCCTGGGCTCCGGTCGATAGGCTCCTCCTCCACGTGGGTGGTCACATCCTCAACGCTCACCTGGTGGTCTAGACCGTTCTGCCTCAGGTTGCAGTGGACAGCTGCCGGGTAGGGAGAACAAGCCACTAGGGTCACTACGAAAGGCCTCCACAACTGCAGGCGCAAGACGTTGGTGTGATTGCATTTAACTAACTACATTTTTACAGGCTGCTGCTTAATGCTCATTACATAGAAAGATTAAGACATGCGTGCTGCGGTGCTGATTGTATTTCAGTGTACAGCTATGGTTTCCGAGGGTCACCCTAATAAGAGGCTGTCACACAGAGTGACCACTAGATGGTGCTAATGCATAAGTACACACAATGTTTTGGGTTAGTCCATATACACCAGAAGTTTATTGGCAGGATAGCGTAATTTAACTGATTGAACAGTGATACATTGTAGTTATATTATCTTCATTGTAGTTTGGAGCTCAACAAACATGTTCTCTAAGGAGGTAAATTAAAAAGTGAATAATCACAGATGAGTGATGACTGGATTGCAGCTTTCACTGGCGAGTCAATAAATACAGAGTACATCAGCGCGAAATGCAATCAATAAATACAGTGAGAAACAATCATTTCCATCTACTTCTTTATATCAATTACAGTATTAGGCCGGTTTCATGTCATAAGCACTGAGTTCTGTGCCAAGGCGAGTGTTTGTAAGTGGGGGGCTGAGAGCTCACCCCCAAACTGTTCATCTCACCACACCAGTTGCAAGTTCAAGCCAGATTTGTTATTTTGTTGTTTCAGGTTTTACCTGCCTGACACTGACACTGACACTCACACAAGCAGCCAGTAACAGAACCTCTGCATGTGATGTGGCCAGAAGCTACGTTACCAAAAAGGAACAGAAGGTCATAGGTTCTACTGAAAACTTTCACAAGCTGTAGAACACAATCTTAAAAAAACATACCAAAACTTTAGGGAGAGAGCAAAGCAACTGACTGGAAAAACATTAGCAGTCAGCAATTTCGGGCTACGTAAAATACATTCGAAACTGAGCATTAGCATGCATGAGGTTAGCTGCATCACAACAAACGAACGAACAAACAAACAAACAAACAAACAAAAACACCGAATCAGAGGTGTACGATGATGACATCTCACTACTTCGTTGAGCGATGCTGCTTAGAAGCGGTGCTCATGTACAAGAACAGAGCCCTGACACTGAGCTCAACACAACACTTGATACTTACGTGAAACTGCCCTCACACTCTGGTAAACTGCATTTCTTTAGAATTGTGTTTCAGCTACTTTTTTTTTCTCCTGTAACTTACTACTTTACTCTCCTCACTCCGTACACATACACACCACACACACACACCTCTCCAGTGGAGGAAAACTGAGACATGAGTAAATGTGGGAGGAGCCACGCCTCACAGCGTTTTTTGACTGGTAACAAGTTTCCCAACAAAGAGAAAATGAAAACCACTTCCTTATAAAATTAAATGATAACAATGGCTGTCATCTGTCTTTTAATATACAGAAAAAAAAAGTAATTTTTCTACATCTTAAAATTCCGTAAATGATGTAACGTATGTAAAATCTACAGTGTGAACACACCTAGAAAAGTCTGCGCTACAGAAAATTGCATATTTCAGCCCCAAATACAAAAACATGAAGGTTAATCAACCTCTTACCTTCAAGCATTCTTATTTAGGTCTTCTAGTCCTCAGTAACTAAGGCCCACATCACTGCCCTAAGGCCCCAAATCACTGCCCTGGTTAATGAAGCAAGCTTGACTAAGCTTTGGTTCAAGCTAAGTTTCCGCTTTCTAAAACCTAACAAACGCAATCAGCACTAACGTGTCTCAAAAAGATGCTTAGCTTTATCAGTGCTTAAGGGTTTAGCTGGCTTTAAGCATTTATGTTAAGATAAAACCATGACATTTACAGCAAGCAGCCAATCATGTGAAATATTTACATGTCCCACGTGTCTAACTTTCTGACCTAGATTTCAAAATCACACATTATGTAGAATAGAGGCAAAGGACAGAGAGGAATGCTAGCAGAGAATTGCTGATTGCATGAATACTGTATGTATGAATCAACTGTCTTTTAATATACAGAAAAGCAACTAAAGTAATTTTTCTATATCTTAAAATTCCGTAAACGATGTAACGAATGTAAAGTCTAAAGTGTAAACATACCTGTTTTTTAATGTGTGTATTTTGTTCATGGTATTTGATCAACAGAACGTAAGGTCTAGAGCCTCAGCTACATTCTCATTCTTCTGCCAAAACCTCTAATGTTAAAAGGTCTCGAGTGTAGGACAAGACCAAATTTCCTATATCTCGATTTTTTATAATTATATAATATACAAACCAAAAGCTCACTTTTGTTCTGTTTTCACCCAGAAAAGACAAAAGGTTGTCCCCACCAATACATACTGTATAGATATAAGAATATATGGCAGATTCCACATTTGCAGTTGAAAGAGATTCAGTGATCCTACTGGAGCCCGCGCACTGAAGTACAAGAACACCTTAAATGAAATACATATTCTACACAGCTTTTATAAAGCCCTTCACTAGCTATTCTGTAAAATACATCTTTTATGAGAAACACAGAGTACTGCCCAGGAGCTATAAAAGTTTTCTGAAATTTCAAAAGCCAAAAGAAATCACCCAACACCATGTTTCCTAAGATTTTCTGTATCATCAACCACACGCAAATACGCTCTGACTGCACAAAACGAGACACTATACAGCGTTCAGCACAGTTACTCGGCGAGTTACATCCTCAACATGTTTCTGCGAAAGTCGGCACGGATCCATTACACCTTCTACTGAAAACCCATCTCTCTGATTTTATATTAATTCAGGAAAAGTCAGTGAATTTTAAAAATGTAATTCTCTAATGTCTATGACATTTTCAAGGAAACGCGATGCCATTCCTACAATGAAAGAAAAACTGAATCAGAAGTTAAATTTTATTCTTATGGCTGCTGATTGGTCCTACCGTTGTTTTCTATGTACGATCGCAAAGTTAACCAGCCACGGATCACGTTACGCATGCATCGTAAGTCGCCAGCGCAACGTAGCCGGTTTAAAAGTGAGCTACTTTTGCGAGGCCAAAAATCAGGTTTAAAGCAAAATAACCTGAACTTAGCCAGCTAACCTCTAAATCTTGCTTTGTGAGAGAGATCCCTGGATCTAAATGAAAAAACAACTCACAGGGCCATTTAACGCAATTGGATCCATGTCACACAGTACCAGCCACAGCAAAACACATACCAGTGAGCTCTGCTGATATTGACTGTAACAAAACACTGACAACCTTGATGTCTCTTGCAGTTTGTACAGTAACTCCGTACAAGAGAGATAAGACTGGACAAAAGCGGCATTAGTCAGAGACCGTGTTTATCTCCCTCCCACACTTGCTGTTCCACATAACAACAGACCACTTAAACACTCTGTTAAAATGAGTTACATGTTCTTAATGACAGTGGTCAAGAACAGGATGAGGGGGACGGGGAGGCGGGCTACCGATAATGGTATGGAAAAAAAAGACAGAGAGCAAGTGAAAGGAGAGAGAGAGACAAAAAAGGAAAAGAAACAGAGAATGAGACAGTGCAAAAATGTTACAGAGAAGCAAGATAGCACACGTGCATGAGAGAGAGAGACAAAGACAGAGAACGAGAGAGAGAGAGCAAGCAAGAGACAGAGACAGAGAGAGAGAGCGAGAGACAGACAGAGACACAGAGAGACACATACACACAGAGAGAGAGAGAGAGACACACACAGAGACAGAGCGAGAGAGAGAGCGAGAGACACACACAGAGACAGAGCGAGAGAGAGAGAGAGAGAGAGATGGTTCTCTTGTGTTTCAGTTCCCCACAGTTCCCTTGCTGGGGGGGCAGGGGAGGCAGAGAAGGATGCCTTTTTCCTGCAACAGTTGCTATAAATAGCCAACAACACGTTTTCTCTTGTGTGACGTCAGCCCTGCAAGGAAGAACAGCAGACAAGCGATGAAGCCACACCAGGAGTGTCCATCCCTCCTCATCTTCCTCCTGCCTGCGGTGCAACGCCTGTCTGCTCAGAAACCCTGTCGTTTTATTATATCGCAAATAACCATCTCTGGTCATCACCAGCAAAACTATTTTATTTCTTACTACCAAAATACTGGAAGATATAAATAAAATATATACAAGTGTTTCTATTTATTTTGGCTATGCTATTTGCTCACACTGGGAAATCATTTTTGCTTAGTTTTGAAATTAATCTTAACCTTATCGGTCGATAAAAGCCTAATTTTCCATTAGACAAAGTATTCGCAGTTTAGCTACCATCCTGTAGTGTCTTATCAGTTCTAGACCATATTCCCTTTCTTGTCCATGATAACACTTTTCCTTAATTGCCATGTTTTATTGATATAACTGCACGTTCTCAGCAGGACCGTCTGAAGAAGAGATGTTTTCAATCCAAGCAAAACTACAAATGGCAGAGAAATCACCACAGGGTGTCATGCAGCCAGCTTACACACATTACTCTTGTTTACTAATCCTAATACACTAAACCATTCATCCGCAATACGAAACAGAAAATGAACAGCAAAGCTTAGTCATTTTTAGACACGTACCTCTGCAGTCGGACTGTTGTGTTTATTAGCCCACGCTTTTATACAAAGTGATCATTTTTCGCCTTTGAACAGCTGGATGTTGTACTGGAATAATCCAGGCTAAATATACAATAAAACACTCTATGTTGATTACAAGTCCTCGACTGGCATGTCACCCGCTGTTCTTGAAATTAATTTCAGCACATTTATGAACGAATAAGTTATTTCAAACTCCCAGCTCTCACGCTCATCCGGAGCAGCAGACTGCTTTGGTTACACAGATGTCCATAATCATGGGCCCAGAAAGAATTACACAAAAACAAAAAAATTTTTAATCAGAATCTGGTCAGAATACAGCGTGATATGATTGATAAAGTACAAGACATGATACAACTTCATGACAAAAATCTAAACCATAAACTATATCTAGATGGATTATGTGGATGGGAAAAAAAAAATCGTATTTTAATTTTCAAAACGACACTGTAGAAAAATGCCCTCTATGAGCAAATGATTGTAAAAAACAGTCGACATTATCAGACAAAGTTGAACATTACCCAGTTGAAAGAAACAGTCAAACAAACATAAGCGGAAACTTTGCATTGTTTGAATAAACTAACAGCAGCTGCTTGTGATTGACAGGAGATGCAGTTTATACGGCGCGTTGTTTTGTGACCTTTGTACTTCCTGTTCCTGTGCTCATTTTACTATGGCAACCAAACACTCTCGGACAGTCGGCAGAACCGCAGACACACCGTCCTGGTTTATCATAATACTGAACAACATGAGCTACACCGAGGACTAAACTGTATAACACAGTACATCTACCGATCGAAACTTCCCTTCCACTGCAGCTGTTTTGAGGCAACATTTCCCCGTGGTTTCACCCACAGTATTCGTGCAAGAAAAGCTAAACAGGTCTGCCTGTTAGCTAAAGTCTTCTTCACAACTTAGAAAAAAGTACCTGCCTGGTTGTAAAACTGTTCTTTTGATAAATATTTAGTACTCAAGTGTGTACTCAAACTCATGCAGCCCTAACTGGACACAAATTATTGGGTTATTGCATACATAACGCATGTCTGAGCCATTCCTGACACAACTACTAGGCCGCCTTGTTATAGCATAGCCCCTAGCCCAAGTACGAAGGGCGCCATTTAAACTGATCTCGACTGACAAAAGGTACTGTAAACCAAGAACAGCTTTCAATCGGAGCAGTCCCAGGGAAATTCTCGAAGGAATCACTATTTTTCTCAGTGCACGCACATGCACACGCACGCACGCACGCACACACACACACACCAGGTCAAGAGTACTCTTGCCACTTCCTAAGCAACACTGGACATGTTACACATTAGCCACAAGAGGTACTTGTGAACCACTGTCATAAATGTGAATACCAGTTGCCTTCATTGTCTCAAGTTGGATCTAAACCCCCCCCCCTTTATTAATAATCTTTCATAACACAAAGTGCCTGTGGTGGGTGTAATGGCTTCCACCCCAAACGAGATGTTTCTCAAAGTGCTCCGTTCACCCTTAATAAACATCAACATATTACTGCTGTTTCACAGTCCCTCCATTGGCTGCCGGTTCCCTCCAGAACTAAAGATTGTACTTATAACCTATAAAGCCTTTCACAACCGTACACCTCTAAATATTTTTACAATTTTAGAACTGTATAAACCATCACGATCTCTCAGGTTAAGTGAACAATTCTTTTGGCGGTGACTAAAATTAGGATGAAAAGTTGAGGAGAACGTTGTTTTTCAGTGGCTGCACCAAAATTTTAGAATGAGTTGCCCCCGTACATTAGGCATGCCTCTTCCTTGTCTTTGTTTAAGACTCGTATGAAGGCATTCTTATTTTCTCAGGCTTTTAATGTTCCATAGAATATTTAGATTGTTGTTGTCATCACGGTAACAGCAAGTTGAGCCTTTGTCTGTTAATGTTTCAGTTTTTGGTTTGTTTATTGTTTATTGTTTTTATTCCTAATTTTAATGTCATTTTTTCAAATGATCTTGTTTTCTTGGTCGTTATAATGTTTCTGTAATTCTTTATCTGTAAAGCACTTTGGACAACGGTGGTGTGTTTAAATGTGCCATATAAAGAAATTGGTCTTGACCTGAATGTCCCTGTCTGTTCTCAGTACAGGCCCATGTGGTCACATGTCCTTTCATGAGACACCAAGTGGTCTGTAACTGCAATCCTCTTCTTCAAACTCACACCATGCCTGAACCTTCACACCAGTAGTGTGAGCCAGTCTGTCCTACTATCCTGAGTCACGTGTTCTTCTCCAAAACACTTCCTGGAAGCGCGGCTTCCCCAGCGTGACAGCTCCCATCGACTCTGGCGTCCACCAGCATGTCCACCAACTTCACAAATGAGGACAAAGATATGACTCATGGGGATCCCCTCTCCCCCATGTCCTTGTTTACACAGGGGAAGCCCCCTCAGAGTCAAGAGATGATGTTACAGTCATTACAATAAATCAGTGGGCTAGAGGAAAGCCACGGGCTTTTCTGTTTGACCTTTAGTTCTCACTAAGAGAAGCACATAAGAAATTATGTTAATGATACTGATTTGATATGAAATATAGTCATATAAACACACACACAATTTACGCTGTCATAAAGTCCCCTGCATTATGCAATCACACCAAAAATAAATAACATTATAAAACTTCGTCCATTTTACATAACTCTGTGCCTCTGAAATTTGAAAAGGCAAGAGTTTTTTTTTTTTTTTATGAAAAAGCTGGAACTGAAAAGCAATTGGTGTGCTGTACACTGTGTCTGTCTGTCTGTCTGTTTCTGTCTGTCTGTCTACTGGGAAAAAAGGCCATACAGGATCCCTCCATCACGCATTCACGCTTGTTTAAAACAAAGTACGCCACAACACCCTGCTTATCAACTCAGCGGAGAATGTTTCATTTAGCTTAATCTGTTTTTTTTTCCCCCCCTCCATCTCTCTGATATTTCAATCCACAAAAGTTGTTACAACCTTTAATTCCATTATGTGACTGTGTCTCGTTATTTTAAATGACAAACGATCAAGCCGAGGCTCTTTAACGCACTTAACTGCCTCGTGGGTATTTGTTTCAATTCCATTTCACTGGTCTTATCAGCAGGATTCAAAAATTAATTCGCCCAAATTTCTTTAGCATATTTTACCCGAAACACGATATGGTTCAGTGACTATAATTTCATACCAAATGTAATGTGAATGTGTGCGTGTGTGTGTGTGTGGGGGGGGGGGGGTTAATGAGCCAGCCTATGACATGCAGACAGTCAGCTTCCCCTCCCCCCACATACTACCACAACCACCTACATGACAGCGCCACCTACTGTATCCACAGCACACCAGAAGGGCGTGGCCTATCTGCCCCCTAGCGGCTAACCGTATGTGTGCACGTCGCTGCCTACACAGAGCACTAAGGCGTTGTAAAGGAGGTGCCACAGTGACGAACTTACACCTAAATCAGGACACTGCAAAGCAAACACGCATTATGACGGCGTCCACTCAAAGGTACCGGGATAATCACGTATCAGGTGAGCGCACGTCACAGTCAAAGGGAAATTTATCTTCAATATCAAAGCAGATGTGACAAATGTAACGCTACAAAGGACGGTCAGGTTGCTTTCTCATAATTACCTTCAGTATCGTGTGAATTTGTGTCCACACAGCACCTGCTCCATCAGAACAGCAGTAGCGCTCAGAGAAAGATGCGACACCGCAGGCTTCCTGCTAGCAGAAACGAGGCATGGCTCTGCTAAGGTGACCTGACCTGTCTGGAAACTCTGCATTCTGCGGGGCCTGCATTTCATTTACATTACATTTATTTATCTAGCAGATGCCTCTGCCCAAGCGAGTCGTGTGAGAATTTAACTGGTTCTCTGCACCTCATCCATCCCCTGGGGGAGCAGTGGGCAGCCATTATTCAGCACCCAGGGAGCTAGCGCTGAGTGTCTTGCTCAGGGACACACCTGGTGGCTGGGGTGGGATAAGAACCAGGAGGCTTCCACATTCAAGCCTGATGTTCTACCTGCTGAACCACTGGCTGGCATTTAAAAAAAAAGTGGGTTGCAGTTTAAATAAAAAAAGACCTGCTCACCAAAAAGAGGTTAAAAAAAATTGGTTAGCATGTGCTCCAACCAGAAACACCAAATACACACGAGGACCCGTTTCCATGCCGACTGCCAAAGGCCTGGCACTTCTTAGATGGCACGATGCACAACCATGACAAAGAGCTGAGCCTGGGCATTCTTTTGTGTCTCCATGACAATCAATCCCCAGGCCCTATGCATCCAAAAATGCTGTGGTTAATGAACTTCAGCTGCTGCTGACTGGATCAGGCTGTCAAAGTTTAAGCAGAGTAAGCCAGGACGGACTCAGGACGGCTGCCGAATCTATGGGACTTTGTGGATTATCAGTTCAGTCTCGTCACTTGGAGTTTGCATTCCTTAAAGGGACCTCAGCACTTTCACTTCCTTAAAAAAAAATAATCCATATGTCCAATATAATTGATCTGCTACAGCAAGTAATTTCATTTATTGTACACAATACAGAACCAAGTGGACCACAGCAAATCACCACCTAGCCTACACAATAAGTATCATTTATTTCACTTTCTACCTCAGTGGGGTAATCACTTCTGTTTCGGTTAAGTTTACAAACAGTATATGGGAGTAGATACGGATGAGTATCTACTCCCATATACTTGTTTACTAAAATCATCAACCCATTTTAAATAAACTGCATATTTACATGTTCAATGTTAACCCGATTTCTTTGTGTGCACGCCTGCACGTGTGCGTCTGCGCACCTGCAAAAGAACCGGTAAACATGTATGAACATGTATAAACCTGTCTGGCTCACAGTCACCCTTCTCCCAACAAAGGAGCTTGTTTTTCCTCATCTTTCACCGTAATCTCCACATGACCCCCGGGTTATCAAAGAACTGACCCTCACTGCACAGCTACAAAATATCCCAGACAGCAACCCACTTCTGGCGAGAGGCGTCCGGACAGGGAAGTTGGCACAATCTGTTATGTCCGTGGGATCTATATTGTAAGTGCTGTATAAATAGTACTGCAGGTCCACAAAGGAACAGGAAACAAAACAGAGGGGTTTAAATATTTCATGTGACAGAACAGAAAGCGACTGAGAGTTTCTTATTTTAGTAAAGTGCTTAAAAAACCTAAGGGGAAAAAGTGAGGGTGGCAGATTACACTCCTGCTAAGCACAAAAACCTTTCCATATTAAAGGTAAAGCCAGGTAAGGGTGGTGCTGGGATGCCTCCATCTTTGCCAGGCCCTGCTGCAAGCCACTGATCACTGAATTTATACATCAAAAGCTATAAAGGGAAATAAAAGACAACGTTCAGGTCTTTGCTGCAAGACCTTCAAAGATGATGCAATCTTCTCACACACAAGTCTATTATGCCTCGCAAGAAAAAAAAAAAATACAAGGCTGCGAAAAACAGTTTCTGCTTCAAGCACTAAAGCTTCAATCTAGAAGCAACGGCAATTACAGGTCTCTGTGTGCTTCTCTTAATGAATATTTATCACAGCTAAAATAAGGCTTCAGTCTCTTTCTGTTTTTTCTTTTTACCCTTTTTAATTTTACCACTTGAAATTTGCTGCAGTAGAAATAGAGAGCTTGCGATGTCAAACTGAAAACTCTTCCACTTTTGTAATCATCCTCAGGAGCATTCGCCTACAGCCCGTTTTTTTGTTTAAATCACGCAATCCTAGAGACACATCCCGAGCTACAGTACAGACTGTCACAGTTATATCCCAAGTAGTGCACAGATGTTACAATTATTATTGTTATTATTAGGCCCGGTATATTTCAGCTGCAGTGAGGTCTATATACATTGATGAGTCAAAATATATTCACTCACATGTGACACTGATAATCCCATAACAGTGCATGTGAAGATGTGGGAAATCTCAGATATTAAGTCAACAGTTGGTTCTCATAGTTGATGTTTCATGCATAAAAACAGAGTAGGTGTAAAGACCTGAGCAACATTGACAAGGGCCAAATTGTTATGGGCAGACAACTGGGTCAGAGCATCTCCAAAATGGCGAGGCTTGTGGGGAGAGAGGGAGAATGATATGTTCTGGGAAAGTTCAGCTGGGGAACCCTGGATCCGTTCATTCATGTGAATGTCAGCTTGAAGCGTGCCACCTACCCTTAACACCGTTGTGGAGCAGGTACACCCTTTCACAGCAATTATATTCCCCAACAGCAGTGACGTCTTTCTGCAGGACACTGCACACATGGTTTGGGATGGGGTAAAGAACATGAGTTCGAGGTGTTGCCATGGCCCCCAAATATCACGTTTGTGGGACGTGTCAGAACTCTCAGATACGCAGGGACTCCACTTTGCAACTTACAGGACTTAAAGGACCTGCTGCAAATGTCTTGGTGCCAGACACCACAGCACACCTTCAGAGGTTTCGTAGAGCCTGTGCCTTGGCAGGTCAGAGCTGGTCTGCTGGCACCTGGAGGACTAACAGTGACCAGGTGGCTCCATGAGTACAGTATCAGGCTGAGATGAGGAAGCCTTGTGGTTTGAATCCCAGCTCAGCTACCAGGTGTGTCCTTTAGCAAGACAATCAGCACTAACACCCCGGGCCCCGCATGTAGCTGCACACTGTACCCCCAAGGGGGTGGGTTAAATGCTCATTGTGCCGTGAGTAACATGTATAGGTAAGCGATGACAATAAAAGCTCTACTTATTATTAAACAGGTGGTCATAACGTTTTGACTTATCTGTGTTTATATTTACACTTTCACTTCTATACTGACAAAGGACACAGAAAATGTTCATTGACTATTTACCCACATGCACTTTGCCTGTGGTTCACTAATACAGTTCTATAATTTTGTCCAGAAGGAGTACATAATAAAAACATGTCAAATTAGGTACTCTCAGAGTCATGCAGACACCAGCAAACCAAACAAACTGATGGGGAAGGCTGGATCTGTCCTGGGGACTTCTCTGCAGCCTCTGGAGCTAGTGGTGTAGAGGAGGATGCTGCACTAACTGTTGAACATAATGGAGAACATCTCACATCCCCTCTAAGACATGCTGGTCCAACAGCGGAGCACTTTTAGTCAGAGACTACATCAGCTCCGCTGTGACAAAGGATGTTACAGGACGTGTGTCCAGCCAACAACAATCTCACTGTACAATGACTCTGAGTCTCTGAGTTGGGAGAGGGACCTCCTACTCTGACAGACTATATACATATACATGTTCACCATGTTTATTGCACACCTATGTGGTTAACATCCCATACTAATTGCATCTCGCTGTACAGTTACTTAAGATGTCCGCCTAATTTGCACTAATGTACACCGTAGCACTATAGTATCTTGTATTTAATATTAGTCTTATATTACATTACCTCAGGCTCCTTTGTTTTCATTTCTCGTTTTCATTTCATTTCAAATTTTTTTATAACATATTTTTAGAAATATTTGTTATTATAGTTGTAACCCACCCGCACACTGTCTTGCTGCTGTAACAACAGAATATCCCCTTGGGGATAGAGTATTTTATTATTATTTATCTGTAGACAGCTGTAAGCGCACAGTCCTAAAAGAAAAATTCATAGACATTCAACGGAACACACTCAAATGACCTCAGAAAATTGCTACAGATTTAGCCGTTTTCTGCTCCAAGCCACGGCTGCCAGTTAGCCAAAACGCAGTGCATTAGAATGAAGCTATATGGGTCAGACGTGCCGGGCCTATGCGGACAATTTGCAGTTGTTTGTTTGAAGTCAGCACCGCTACGAGCCGTCGCCATGCAACGCTGCCGCGCAGCGCATGACCGCGCCGGGGTGCGAGCGTGCCAAGTCCGACTGAGTGCGCGTGCCTGGCCCTCCATGCGTCTTCTCGCAGGCAAAACCCGGCCTCTTCCAACCACCCCCCTGCCCCATGAGAGCCCGGGTTCATGATGCACTGCTGGGTTTTACATGCTCTATGCGGATTATCATAGTGCGAGTCGCCAAAAAAAGTCCATGAGCTGCTAATGCAGAGGTTGGGTAACACGGTCCACTTTGAAAGGAACTGTTCTTCTAGCAACCGTGTAAGGCACTATAGTGGAAGGACTCTAACTGAACCATGGACGAGACTATCAGGTGTAACGCATTACAAACCAACAAAGAAAAGAAAAGGAAAAAAAAAGAGGTACTGGTGAATGCCAGTATACAATAATCCCACCCACAGTAGGCTTCAGAACTAAACGTGCTGCAAAGGCACAAAAGCTTTGTCTCAATGTATAATTAAAACCTCAAAACACAGAATGTTCAAGAAAATCTGAACTCGCCAAAAAAGAAAGAAAACGCGATGAAAAGCGAGGCTCTCATTAGTTTATCATTGTCGTTTGTTTTAAATATTTAATATCTGCCCTACATTTCTTCTTTGAAATTCGACAGTGTTCTGTCTTCCTCCCATATTCAGAGCCCTGCGCAAGTTTTAAGGCTGAAAAGACTAATTAGAACCCTTGATGTCTTGTCATCTGCCGTGACACCGCAGCGCAAAAGCACATCTCTGATAGAGACGTGTGCGCCTATGTCCAATGGCTCAGTTCCACATTGTCTGACACCTCACGTCACACGGGGGATGTGCGCCAGTCTGCACCAACGTTAACTGTGGTCACAACTGTCACAAACACACGGGCAACACTGGGCTTCAAACACATGTCCCTTCTGACAATATACACACTGCACACTAAGCATGCGGAAGAAGAAAAAAAAACGCGTAAAAACATCTTTAGTTTTGCGTTCCAGTGCTGCTCTACAACAAAGCCAACGTAATCGACTGGATTCACATGTGAAATTAACAACAGATTTATCACATGTTAAATCATAAGCATGCATTTATCTTAAACCCATTACCACTTGATAAGGGAATAGGAGATCTACGGATTTCACAGGCCACTGGCAGGGGCAAGGGCCAACACAGAACAGTATAGTTAATCACAAAGGTTTTCTCTTTGCCCAAGTTATATTATCACACTAGTCAAAGAGTAAAACTAAAACTCTTGATGGAATAATGTTGTAAATAAAATCTATTGTATGAGTACACTTACAAAATGAAACTGACAAACACACTTGTAAAAGAAAATGCTGCTCATGTGTTATTTTGCAAAAAAATATATTTCCCTAATCACCCATACTACCAGCATTTGCATTATTTGCCACTTAAATTTTAATTACAAATTATTTATCTGATATTGTGATAGGTAAGGCAGAAAGTGGCAGAATGCATGTGGTGTGATAATATTGTAGGGTGGCATGAACTCGCCGCAAATC
The DNA here is from genome assembly GCA_025773905.1 of Chitala chitala. Lineage (NCBI taxonomy): Eukaryota > Metazoa > Chordata > Actinopteri > Osteoglossiformes > Notopteridae > Chitala > Chitala chitala. The sequence goes on along the minus strand of JABJVR010047219.1, from coordinate 2,591 downwards.
CTAGACGCAGGTCAGGTATGAAGCATGCAGATATTGGTCTACATGCGTCCACTTGGAAGTTTAACTAATCTGTCCATTATACAACACTCCAGATTTTGTTTAATGGCCTGGCCGCTTTTTGTTTCTCATCTGTGTGCAGTAACAAAACGCCACTAAACAGCACGTCTGCAGAGGCTGGACGTGGATTCGTGAACATCCAGCGTGAGAAGTTCTGACGGGACAACCATACAGCGTTTCAGCAGCTTGCAAGCAGTCTTTTGTGCTGCAGATAAGGATGGGAAAACAAGCCGAAACTGTAGTATTTACTTTACCCGTGGCTACAACAATCCTACTTCAAAAAGCAACTAAAATCTCATAAAAGAAAAACAAAAAAAAAAAAACTGAAATTACTAAGTAATAATATGATATATTACAAGATACAGAACTTACTGTAGAACAACCCACAAACAGAACCGGGCAATATAATTTTGACCACGTAGATGGATTGTAATTAAAAATTGTACAATTGTTTATAAACAACACACATAACTGGCTTTAACTTAAATCACCTTCACTCGCTTTTAATTCTGTATTGTCTGTAATTTCTTTCTGTAAAGCGCTTTGAGACAACGTGTTGTGAAAGGCGCTATATCAAAACAAATTGAAATGGAAACATCCACATCTCCGACAGCCTACCTCGCATAGGATTTCGGATCCACAAGATGCCTCCGATAAGATGAGGTGTCTGCCCCAGCATCACCAACGACTAAGCAATTTCACGCAATCCCTGAGAATGAAGTGCGCTCGGACCGCAGACGGACGCGCAGCTGAACAGGCGCACGTTACAGGGCGATCATAAATCACATCAATTTAATGCAATTACTTCGTCCACGTGGCGATAAAAACCATCGCATTCAAAAACTGTTTGCCAGTTTTTGAAGATACGCAATAATAAATCCACGGGGAAAAGGGGGAATTTCAAATTCCGGCAAACATGAAAGGTGCGTCTGGTTAATTGCGGTGTTACATCGATTACTTGTCCATTCAGTACTAAATTCTTATCGCCATATCGCCGCGTAATTGTTTAGCTGCATCTCTTATAACTGCATTTCATGCATTTCTGGTGAGCTGGCGTCCGCTCGGTAACCTAATTAAACAGGTACACGCATCCAAATATTCTGTAAAATTGATGCTCTGCGAGAAAGATGCCCAGATGCGTTCGCGCGTACCAAATACGCCTTACTCTTCCGATCGATGCCCTCTTAAAACAACACTAAATATTCTATACATTATTTAAGATTTGTGTATTTCAGCGATATCCAATCACAGTCTCACCACTGTTCAGGTGCCTATGCCCTGTTCATCATGGTTGCATCGCAAGCCTTAAACCAGCAGTTGAAAGGAAACTGCAAAACGTATTGTTCTTCATTACTCAGGGAGAGTAATCTTACCTTCAACAGCCATTATGCTAGTCATCTTCTAATACGTTCATCATTCGGCGCAGCAGTACCTTAAATGTTAAACTGTAATCATCGCACAAAATTATTTCAGCAGCATAGCTGCGGACAACTGACAAATCAACCGAACCGCAGAAAGCTTAAGGTTTGTGTTCAAAGCATTGTGGGGGTTGTAGTTAGTAGAACCGGTTTGAGGGTTTAGGAAGGGTGAGATTCCGGGAAGACTGAATGTGTCTGTCATGTACAGGAAAGGTCCAGCTTTTAATCAAAGCCTGATTGTAAACTAGTCATTATCTTTTTGTTTCTGGGTTTAAGACAAGGACGACACATCAGTTGTCAGTCTAGCATGTCGTAGTCTGAATGTAACTGTGTACTCACGGTGAAATTTCCCAATGAAAAATTATCAAATGTTTGTTTTGAACATTTTATTAGTATGTTTAAAATGTTTCGATATTTAAAATCCTTCACATTACCTGTGACATATTTTAATGTTTTAAAGGGTCTATACAGTTCTCAGTTAAGAGCACTGACTTCAGAAAATGACGACATAGCTGTTCAGAATGTGTAACATGATGGACATCCATTCATTTCCTGTACTACTTATAAAGAACGTGGTAGTTCCAGTGCGTCGGCCTCTATCCACAAACAGTATGCATTGACTGTCATTGCAATTTTTGATTATCATATTATATTGCATATGGGTTTATTACCATGGAGGGCCCCAAGGAGTTTTGTTCAGTAAGGTTTTTTGTTAACTAATCTGAAATGAAGTGTTTGATAATGCAGATAATATATTTAGTGTTGTTTACTGTCGTTCAATGTGAGCTCCAGAGTCAATTCAGCATACTTGTGTACGCTGTAAGCAAAAATAGCAAAAGGCTCACAAAAGAGGGAAAACACATTAGGATTTCACTTCACTAGGAGGATTTCATTTCAAAAATTGTTTGGAATCCACAATGAGCATGTGAGAAAACCTTTACCACAGCAATCATCTAAGGAATGTAATACAAACTAAATAAATCTTACTTAAAATGAAAACTGGTAATACATTATAATAAAATATTACCAAAGACTGTAAACATCCATTATCTTAACCGCTTATTCCTGGTGAGGGTCGCGGGGAAACCTGGAGCCCATCCCAGAGCACATAGGGCG
>JABJVR010047218.1:0-27151 GCA_025773905.1 Chitala chitala | reverse complement strand
CACAGTAAAGGCTGCATTCAAACCCACAGAGGCACAGCACAGTAAAGGCTGCATTCAAACCCACAGAGGCACAGCACAGTAAAGGCTGCATTCAAACCCACAGAGGCACAGCACTGTAAAGGCTATATTCAAATCCACAGAGGCACAGCACAGTAAAGGCTGTATTCAAACCCACAGAGGCACAGCACAGTAAAGGTTGTATTCAAACTCACAGAGGCACAGCACTGTAAAGGTTGGATTCAAACCTACAGAGGCACAGCATAGAGAAGGCAGGATATAAACACACACAGGCATGGCACAGTGAAAGCTGGATCCAAACCCACATCCATGATAGTGTCAACAAAATAAGTATGGCCTAATACACCAAACTACCACTCAGATGTTTTATTAATTTCATTACATTACAAATACATAATTAATGTATGCATGAATCTATCTATCTAATCTATCTATCTATCTAATCATTTTAATGTCTGCTAGAACATTGACCTTGGTCTTAATTGATAGCTTATGACCTGATATATTCTGGAAATTCAAAGAATTTTACATAGTGGCACCCTGGTGGGCACTTTATTGTCGGGCATGGTTCCTGTACGCTCATTTATTGCCCAGTCAGCGCATATTTGTAGGCAATACATCGGTTAAAGAGTAGACAGTAACTATGTGATCATGTTCCATTTGAAAACAGTTTATTAGTAGGAAAGCATAATTTCATCCTACATAGTCCCAGTGTGCAAATGATTTAAAGCAAGCCATTCAAAACAGAAGAGATGTAGCAGCAATGCATGTGTGCTCACTGGGTGATAGTCCTGCAGGACATGGTACATTCGGGTTCAGAGTTCATAACTAAGTCAGTTGTAACGTTTGTAAACAATGGGCAGAGAGTGTATTCTTGTTTATATCTAGCGTTTTGTAGTGTCACGTAACACCTTCCAAAGGCTCCTTACTTGACTTTCTAAAACTAACGTGCTTTTCTTATTTTTATTTTTGATGGTACGGTGTGCGTAGGACACCAGAGTAACCACTGATCGTGCCCTTTACAGCAAAATGATAATGATATTATTATTATTATTATTATTGGTAAAGTAAGACAATAACAAACCATTGTAAAACAAATACACCATATTACAAATAACTCTTGTAGCTATTCAATTCAACAGCTATCAAATTAAATATGGATGATAGCAGAATTAAAGGCATTATATAAAAGACCGATTATGCATTATACAGGGCTATTCATGCATTATTAATGCCCAAAATGGTTTCATTCCCAGGGATGTCATTTATATTCATCTACTCGTGAACACTAAGCTACCAATCTGAAGCCTGTTCTGTGGTCGAACGTGAAGAAAACCACGGTGTCATGAGAAATGGGAGAGCAGGGGGGATACTGCAAGCCCAAAGTTTCACTTTCTTATCAGTTTTTTACTTTTTAATTGGATAGTATACTATGGTACTAAAATATAATGTGGTTACACAATTTTTAAAGTGTCTGTGTAAACTGTCTTAGTCAATGACTGTAGTCAATTTTGCTTTTATTCAAATAAGCACAGAGATCAGAGTCCAATCTTTCCAATAAAACAAAACAGTCGTGCACTACGGAATGAGAAATAAATGATCAGAGGCACTGCTGCCAAACCATTTTTCCAATTCACATCGTTCCTTGTAAATTGCAGCAAGTGGTGTTTTCCAAGTATTTTCAGCCAATAAAATGTGAGATGTTCTTCCACTCAAGGGGCCCGTTCATGATAGCAGCCTGTGTCTATAATAAAAACACTTGCTAACATGCGACCTGGAGGGGTGGGGCTGGAGAACACATGTTTTGGAAGCGTCGAAAGCAGGGGAAGGGTGGTGGTCAGATGCGGAAACGGCGGAAGCGGGGACTTTCACACGTCCTTTAAATCAGGCCTGAGCAGACTGGAGGCAGAGTAATGGCAGGGGCCTGGGTTTGAGCACTCTCTCTCGTCACCATGGTGATCCATCACTGGCCCTCAGACTACAGGTAGCCCAGTTAATGGAGCCTGTCCTGCTTCATTGCAGTGTTCAGGTTTTGTGAGGTCACGCAGGTGGACCGGGAGGAGAAATGAGGCACACCTGTGCATACACATGCCGTGCGTTCACCCTTTTGTTCTTTTTAACTCATCACCATCTCCTGGCATTGGCCTAGTCTTTGTAGTAGTGCTCTCCTGGTTTTCGTCTAGTCTCTGCAGTTCTGCTCTCCTGGTTTTAATCTAGTCTCTGCAGTTCCGACTTCCTGGTTTTGGCCTAGTCTGCTTTTTATGATAGATAGTTCCCAGGTTTTTCCTTTTATTGTTTATATTATGCTGTCCCACAACAGTATCCTGTCCTTTTTTGTAGTACATGTAAGTTATCTCAACATAAAACGTGAGCTTTGATATTACATTGTTGCCAGAGTTTGTCTTTAGACACAGCGCTGTTGAAATGACCTCCAAAAGAAACAAGCCTTGGCAGATGTATTTGGAGATCCTGGTTTGCTCAGGCCTTAGAAGCCACCTTTTGAACCCCACAGCAGCAATCAGAAGAGTGCTGTCTCAAACACAACCCGTTCTCAGTGGCTCCTCTTATAATTGGTGTAAGGCAGAGCTATTCAACTGACATCACACTGGCTAGATGTAGCCCCCGTGTAATTTTTACTGGCCCTTTGAATGGTTTGTACTAATTAAAATATACACAAAATTATTATTTTTAAATAATTAAAATTATTTTTATTGTTAAAAATATTAATGAAAACGCTATTTTATGTAGCAAAAATGTTATTTTGCATTCTAAAAACGATACTGGAATTGACTAAATGAAAAACACATGGATGCTTTCATGTCATAGCATCTTGAAATATCTGGCCCATCATCTGATGTGGTGTTTGTAATCTGGCCCCAAATCAGAACTAATTGACAAAGCCTGTTATAAGATGTACCATACTCCCTGACCTTAACTAGGCCATGAGACTGCTAACCAGTTATCTAACCCAGGTGTCCTTCATGGTAGGCAAGACTTCTATCACTGACTCACCACTGCAAGCTGTCTGTCAGAGAACGTTTGATTATCAGTATGCATACACTTCTCATGCTGCCGAAAACATGCACTGTGCAAGCAACACCTGAAAGATGTTTTCATCTTCCTGCGTCCTTAATTACCCTGCCCTGTGGTCTGCCTTAATTGTGTCTTTTACAAGATATCCATAGTAATACCAAGACTAAATTAGCAACATCTGATTATTAAGAAATATGTAAATGTTTTTAAGCAATACAGAGTTCAGTGACTTCTCCGGAGACACGCCAGAAGAGGTGCGTGACTGAATTCATTTGCGATGAAACACGTCCTCCTCAACATGGAATCCCACCCCATTTCAAGCCCGAGTGCTCCAGTGAGTGCGATGCCTTTCGATTAAAATTCCCCGAAAACGTTCAGATGATCCCATTCACGGCTTTTTGCTACAGTGTCTGGCAGAAGACTCCAGCAAAGAGCTGCAAAAAGCAGGTAATGATGAGGGAGTTTCAAAGAAAGGGACAGAGGGAAATTCTCCCAGGCAAGGTCACTTATTCTGCATGCACTATGTATGAAGCCAATTAAGCAATGGAAATTAGCTATGATCGATCCATTTCTCAGGAGTGTAGCTTGCAAAACTTTGACAAAGTTATTTTATCTATTTTCCCTGAATTTTATGCAGATCTGCATATATATATATATAGAGAGAGAGAGAGCCGTTTAACTTTGTCTTTACTGTTACATCTAGGGACAGGATCCTGTTTTACAACAGACTGCTAATTAATTAAATGTTCAGATGTCCTCCTATGCTATTTATCGCTTTCTTATTTATTGCTTTGTTGAATAGTACATTTATTATTTCAAATGTTGGCTGTTATGAGTAAAAAAGCTGAGATAAGTTATGTTAACTAAGTTATGTTTTATCAAGTTATGTTAACTAAGTTATGTTATATCAAGTTATGTTAACTAAGAATCGTTTTACAGTGCAGGACATACTGAATCCAGCTTCATAATATTAAGAACACTGAGGCAATACAGGAGTATTTTATTTGTTATTAATCCCTTATTAGTCCCACGATGGGGAAATCTGTTCTTTGCATTTAACCCATCCCCTGACGGCAGCAGTAGGCAGCCAGCCACATGCGGTGCCCAGGGAGATACCGCTGAGTGTGTTGCTCAAGGACACACCTGGCTGTGCTGGGATTCAAGCCAAAAGACTTCCGCATCCCAGCCTGATGATCTACTCAGTGAGCCACCAGACCGCTCATTAGATCTACTCAGTGAGCCACCAGACCGCTCATTAGATCTACTCAGTGAGCCACCAGACCGCTCATTAGATCTACACAGTGAGCTCACCAGGCTGCCCCTAGTATTGTAACAGCAAAACAGATTCTTATATAACAAAAAATCCAAGCTGACCTGGAAACAACATAAGGCCATAGTTTCTTCTTTCCATCTCAAAACTTGTCTTGCTGTAATATGTTAAGCCAATACTCAGTCCACAGGGAACATCAAGGACAAGGCAAAAGCAGGATTTTTAAAAGACTTAAGTAAAAATCCATGAAATCCATATAAATATAAATGGCAAGCCTGCTTCAAGAGAATGTGTGATCATTTACAAGAATGATGTTTTACTGCTTTGTTTCTTTGAATACCATGCATCCCTACAGTTCACACATTTATAACCAGTGTCTTCTGGAATGAGTGTTCTTCATCACCATCTGCCATGACACTTAATTACTTCATATATGAAATAAAGTGCCTCTGTTTACCTGTGTAAAGTACATTCAAAGAGAATCTTGTTCTTAGTCTTATGCAATTAGCAGCTATGAGTAGGTCTGAAGAGCTGGCTTTGTGTATCACTCCTGTCCCTGACAACCAAAACTTTAAGGTCGCTATGTCCTCCTTTTCTCATCCAGAACATTCTTTATCTAACAAGGGCAAATTCAAGTTGTTCACACACATTCAGTTAATGCTAATGACATAATAGGTGTAAGATGCAAACTAGATCACAGACATGATCTGTAAAGGCAGCTCTTTAAATACTTAAGCATTATTGAGACTTAAAACCATTAATTATTCATTATAACTTCAGCTTTTTATGAGCATGCTCATGTTCTTGTCTGGTATTAATTAACTGCAGGGTGCATAAAACTGATTTTATTACAGTGCCTGTATAAAAAGGTCAGTATATTTTGAGTGTACAAAAAAGATGTGTCGGGCCAAAAGGTACATGTATGAAATATTGACATTTTGTCAGCAATAATAAAACACAGTAATAATACAGAAGCGTCTTTTTCCTTTCACTTGTTTAAGGGCGAGTTCTTAAGTAACATTACCCATGTCTACCCAGGTATAGTTCCAGTACGAGTTCTCAGTATACACCCAAAAAGTACTTGTGTCAGTTACACAGAACAACATGATGCTAATGGTCACGTTAGCCCAAATCCAGAACTCCACACAATGTGTGCGGTTCGCAGATTAACGGTGCTATTCGCTTGTCTGCTGCTTATGTGAACATGACAGGCAAGTCTGCGTCTTGATTTACTTCTCCACAGGCTGGGGGACACAAGCGCCCACTCAATCCTTCACACCCGAGCTGGGGAAATAAGTAGCATGGGTGTTAACTCCCCCATCGTTCAAACGCGATATGAAGTGACCGGACACTGGCAGTGCGTTTACGTTGGGCGGGAGACCATCTCCATCTGCTCACACAGATGGGCACAGCCTTCCTGCCAATACTCGCCCACCTGCGGACCGTCAGCGTCTACGGCTCACAATATCCACTTCAAAACTGCGGAGGCCAGTTCGCAATGTATCTCCCGCAGTCAACGCACACTTTGTAGTTCTTATTCCTCCATTCACATAGATAAGTCCCCTCGATTCGCTTATCAGTTAGCAGAAGATCGGAGCAAGTATAAATATATATATACTTGATTATCAATGGACCCGGGTTCTGTTGAACTGAAAATGACTGCTGTTCATCTAGTAAATTAAGTTTATCTGACTGCCCTGTAGCTGTGGGAATCAGTGAATAAAGCCCACACAGAGCGATGATAGGAGTGGCCATAGGGGTTTTCTTACCAGGAAATCAATGATCTCTGATGATCTCTGGTTAATTATTGAATAAAATGAATTAGTCCTGCCACTGTAATTACTTCGTCTGCCCAGCAGCTATTAGGAAATTATTTGCATTAAACCATTCACAATGTAGCAATAATTAATAGTCTTTGTTTCCATTGTTGTGATTGCATGCAGCACTTGATTTTATTTTATTTATTTATTTATCTATTTATTTATTTATTTATTTTTGGCGCTCTGTTAGTAAAAATGATTCCAGTAGTTTCATATCCACAGGGGCAAAAGATTTCTGTCCGTTTATCATGTACAACCAATGATCGCTACCTGCAAGTGCAAGTAATATTTAGCACACAACTGAGACTGGAGCTAATAGTAAATAGGCATAAATTCTGGTTATTTGTACTGTTTCATGTTTTTTTAATATTTAACAATGTCTGAACTGTTAAAATATTTAATTACTATTAAATTTTTATTCATTACCTAAGTAGCACTCTCAAAAAACATTTGGAGTACAATTTAAGCATATAAACTTAAACAGTTGTTAGATTTACAGGAACCCAGTAAATTACACTATAAAAAAGCCACCATATATTTAACAACTGCACTGTTGGGAAACTTAATAATATTATCAATACAAAACAAAAAAAGAAAAGAAATTGTTTTTTTTTATCTCATCTTAATGAGATTTACGTTATATTTTTTAATATAGTTTTGCTTGTATTAATTACTTCAGTTTGCTTCTGACCATCTAAAAGAGCAGGCAAGGGTCCCCTGTGCTCAAGGCTTCTGCTATTGTTGGCTGTGGTGCCCTCAGACATTGGTGTTTGTGTTAACACTGGTGTGTGTGTTTGTGTGTTTGTGTTTGTGTGTGTGTGTGTGTGTGTGTGTGTGTGTGTGTGTGTGTGTGTGTGTGGTGGGGTGAGGGGGGGGTTATTCTCCAACACCAGATTGAGTCTCTGAGTGTTCAAAACCTGAGAAACTTACAGGCTGACACAGCGTAACAGCCAAGACCACATGATTACCTGATAAGCAGACAGGTTTTTCTGATAGTGCTGTGTTAGCGGACTGGGCCTCTATTGAGCCATGTTATTTGCGGGCAGAGAGATAAGGGACAGGCCTTAATGCTTGGTAAACACTGCTACCGATAGCAAGGTGCCCGGAGAGGAAATCTCCCCATTGTAGAGTATGTCCCTGGCTTCCTGGGGGTTTAAAGGGTTATACCAGTGTGAACTTTAGCATGTGGCAATCATTTTCCCCTCATTTCTGGAGCCTTAAGATGCACGTATGTTTCTTCCAGCTTGGCATGTAGCACACACGGGACCAAAGGGAAGACTGGGAAGCACAGGCGTGGCAAAAAAAGGATGGCCGAAACTCACAGGTTACTTTAACTGTGAATAATGCAGATTAGTTAAACTGCCTAGCCAAAACTGCACCCAAAAACAAATATTCATTATCAATCACAATGGGATAATTTAATCATGTATATTTCAATGTAAACTGCAACAATCAGTGGATTAATGTATTTAAGAACAATTTCAATACTGAAATTGAGCAAACAGTACAAGCTCATATAAATGTGTAGAATGAACTCCTATACTTTTGCCATACATTAAAAACTGAGACTGAGTTACTTTATAAATTATGATTAAAATATACTAAAGGCAGTAAACCCAACCATTTCAGAGAACCAAAAATGCATGAAGTGAACATAGATCCAAATGCATCAAAATTAATAAAGAGTCAAACAGGGCGTAAAATTCACCAGTGGCAACAGAGACAAAAAGAAAACATGCAACAACAGGGGAAGGGGGTATCTGTATTCTTGCAGGTATTTTAAAGTAAGTCAGTCAGTCAGTCAGTCATCTTCTGTACTGCGTCATCCTATTAAGGGTCGTGGGAAGCCTGGAGCCCATCCCAGGAGACATAGGGTGCAGGGTAGGGGACACCCAGGACGGGGCGACAACCCACCACAGGGCACACACACACACACACACACACACACACACACACAAACACACACACACACACACACTATGGGCAATTTGGAGACACCAATCAACCTAACCTGCATGTCTTTGGACTGTGGGAGGAAGCCGGAGAACCCAGAGAAAACCCACCAAACACAGAGAGAACATGCAAACTCCACACACACAGGCCTGGAGGTGCGAGGCAACAGTGCTAACCACCACGCCACCTAAAGTAAATCACTGTACAGTTATTATTCCCTTATTCACTTTCATGTTTCTGTTTTTCTGTTCCTCTCTATTCAGGTGCAGTCAGTTTGCAATATCTTAGAATATAATCCAGTGCAATTTGCAATAAACATGTCATGTCAGTTGACGGCAACTATTTCATTGTTATTACTGATTGATTGATGTATAATATATATTTCTGCGCATTGCAGGGAACAGTTGTAAATTGTGTACTTTGTCAAGGAAAGCTGTGCCCTAAATTTCAGACATTTAATGTTTCGTTAAGGTATCAATTTCCAGAGAGGAGAACTCATCGCTTTCAACAGAGGAATGGCTGTAATAAAACCTGCCTCTGCATATAGTGTTGAAGGGCTGGTTGTGATAAATCTATACAATCAAGTTTGTGATTCATCATAATACAATACATTAAGATGTGAAGGTCAGACATGACTTTCACGTGCATTTTTTAGCCTCAGGTTGTCTCATTGGATTTGTTTTAGCACTTTTGTAAACACGTAGGTGACAACAAATGCACGATAGCTCCTCCTACTGGTGATTAAAATGAAAAAGCTCCCTTTGCCAAGTCTAAAATAAAAAAAAAAAAGCTCCCTTTAGCAAACACAGTTTAATAGGATGCCATGGTGTGTGTGTGTGTGTGTGTGTGTGTGTGTGTGTGTGTGTGTGTGTGTGTGTGTGTGTATAAGAGCCTGTGAATGTTCACATGTGTCAAAGTGCGTGGTTCTGTGTTTACATATCTGTCTCTCCTATACTCTGTGCTGTGCGACAACGGTGTTGCTTTTGGTATGAGAAAACGTTTTAGTGCTGGAGAGAACTGATGAGATGTATGTGATTCATGAAAACCATAAAACAGGAGGAAGCCATGAGAGACTGGTAGAAGCTGTGAGCGATGTTACGAAGCGGTGAGAGACAGGAGGAAGCCGTGACAGAGAGGAGGAAGCAGTGAGAGAGAGGAGGAAGCAGTGAGAAAGAGGAGGAACCAGTGAGAGACAGGAGGAAGCAGTGACAGAGAGGAGGAAGCAGTGAGAGACAGGAGGAAGCAGTGACAGAGAGGAGGAAGCAGTGAGAGACAGGAGGAAGCAGTGACAGATGTAATGAAGCAGTGAGACACACAAAGACGCTGACAAAGACACAGAAGATGGTAACTTTCACTGAAGCAAACATTCATCCTCAGAGCTTACTGAACATGAATTTACACAAGTTCAAAAGAATCACAACATGACAATCAACAGATTTTCACCTCCGGTAAGTATTAATGTTTAACTGTGCCACTGTGTATTTATTGGGTGCCATTTAACAATTTTCTTCAATTCACTTAAAAGATAAATGCTAAAAATAAAGTTTTGATGTTTCAGGTTGGTGGCTGAACACATGAATGAAATGAAAGATAAAAATAAGATAAAATAAAGACTGAAATAGTCTCCTTAGCAGCATTCATATCGCATCAGTACACATTTTTCCACATCCCAAGTACAGGCATGTACCTCTGCATAATTACCTCTAAATTTGGACAGAGAAAAAAAAAATAAAGGAAACTTTAACAAAGCAATTATTTTAGGACCATTCTGAAGCACAAGTAATTCCCAGGACTCACTTACGGTATTATGTAAATTATTCATTACTGCACAGACCAACATAATCTGGTTGTTTGGCTACCCACTCACACGGGTGTAAATATTAATAATGTAGGAGAAGACAAAGGTGCTGTGTTAAGGAGTATTGAACAGGATGGAGAGATGATGAAAGGAAGCGATATAAACACAACCTCTTCTCAGACAGGTACCTCCACTGGCTCCCAGACTTCACTGTCTTTCTTTTATAGGGTGCGAGTGTTGTGTGCACATTTGCCATCACTCATGGCTCATGGTGCCACCAGCAGATCAGCTTGAAGAGCATCTGCTGTGCTACCATTTCCATGCCAACTCGGAAGGGGGGGGGGGTTTCTGTTTCACTGAATTTTGTACATTATTAGGTCTTGTGACTGTACCACTGTGGGTATTAATGCAGTACCAACAAACGTTAAACTATAGTGTGGGTTTTGCCGGTGAGCCATGAAGGGCTTCAGCGTAGCACAGCTGACATTTGAATCCCAACGCTGGTCTCGTGGCTGAACCACTGTGGGCGTACTGATGGTTGTCATGGCTGAATTTCTGGATCTTGAAAGCCCATGTTGGAGCACTGCTGTGAGAGTCAGTGTCTCAGCCCGAACATGTGTACTTAATGGACAGAAAAGACGGACTCCTGGAGAGCTCCTTCACACTGACACGCACTTCTGTATAATACAGGCAACACCACCTTTCTGGGTTACTGGCCACGCGCTGCATTGTGCTTATTTAAAAATGCAGCTGTGCCCCTTATGAGCTTTCTAACAGACTTACATCAGATGGAGAGGCTGTGCTTTGGGGGGGGGGGGGGTGAAGAGAGAATATTACCAGTGTTCTCCAGCTTGTAGAGTCCTTTCAGGTCTTGCAGTTGGCTAATCACATTTCAAAAGTCAGAGCAATAAAAAGCTGAACATGCTTGCAGGCAAGGTGTGTTCACAAGAATTATAAAGTTTTGCACACCAGGCTATACTTTAGGCATAAAAATAAACTGAATAACACAATTTCATACATATGAGGCATATATTTAAAGATTCATTTCAGGAATGGCTTTTAAAGAATCTTGATTTTTTATCTGACTCGAATACCAAGCAGATCAAGCTGACTGTCACCTGGATAAAGTGGTTCAGCAAATGGACGGCAGCTTTGATACGAAGCGCAGCCTTTATTGAAGCAGAACCATACTACACATGTCTTATAAATGGCCAGTGTCAGACAGAGCAATCTACATATGCAAACCACACATCTGAGCAGCTAGAACAACACGCCAGTGAGAAATTGACCCTGTTCTTTTAAAACATCCAGGCTTAATCTGGCATTTGTCAGGCGCTTCACCTGAAAGTCGTAAATTAGCTTCAGGTAACTCTGCTATAAGGCTGATCACTTTGTATTCTGGGTAGAGCATGTCTAGAGGAGGACTGTATAGTGTATTACACTGTTATAACAGTTATGCACACTTACAATCACTCATTAATCACACATTTCACATCAACCAACTCACCTTTGTAATGTTATTTATAGCTGTATATGGAAAGAGTCTAAAAGCACCTGTACTGTGAGCTAAACCCAGTGACTCATCTTCAGTCAGAACACTCAGATTCATTAAACATAGAACAAAATAAAACAGTAAACTTTGCTGCACATTTGCCCTTGTATAAGACAGATCGCAAAGACAATTAGTGACAACATGAGGCAACCTATTAACCTGGCCACATACAGTGTTCTCCCAAAGTGTCTGAAACTTTGCTACCACACAAGTGCCTGCCTGACCTCTGTCAATGCTCTGTACAAATGAAGCTGGTTGAATCGCACTAAAACATGTGAGGTCCCTGCTCCCACAGCAAATGCCTTCTCCTGTGCTGCTCCTCTGTTTTTATCGCTCACATCTCCTGTGCTCAGCCAGGTAATGTTGGGAGGACTTCCCTAAACACGAGCAGCAGGTAAGAGGAGTGACATGTCGGGACAGCAGGAGACCACGACCGCAGGCTGAGCCAGCATGCTCCGCACCTCTCACCTCAGGCTGGCATGTTCACCTCTTTAGAAACATAAAGACAAAACTGATGCTAGTCCCAGCTTTGGGCTGCCGTGTACACCGCCCCCCCATCCACCCCACCCCACAACCCAGACATAGCAGAGTGAGCAGCACAATTTCAAGCACAAATCCTCAGTGTCGCTGTTAAAAGAGAACCTCACCCCCTCGCTTCACTATTTAAAGAAACACAGTCCAACTCACCTAGGGGTAGTGTCGGCAGGCGAGCAGATGATGTTGCAGTTTCTCACTCTTTTTACTTGCTGCTCCCAGTGTTCTCAGAGGATTTTTTTTGTTGCTTTCCTCTCCTCCTTCTCTGATGGAGGAGAAGCCTGCCAGCCCCCTGTGTGTGTTCCTGCGGCCGTGTACTGATCAGATGTCTGAAGGAGTCTGCGTCTTCGCCGCTGTGCCTGCTCAGGTCTGGACTCCCGTTCGTCTGCCCGTCTCCGGCGAAATGGGAAGGCAGCGCGGCACGGGCACCTCGCTCTCTTGCGCTCTCTCTCTCTCTCTCTCCCTCCCCCTCTCTTACCCCCCCTCTCTCCCCTGCCTCCCTCGCTCTCTTCTCCCTCCTTTCCTCCTTCTCTATCTCTCCTCCCTCATTCTCTCTCCTCCCTCTTTCTCTCACCAACCTCCCTCTCTTTCCTCCCTCTCTCACTTTCTCCTCCCTCTACCCCCTCTCCCTAACTCCTCTTCCTTTCTCTCTCTCTCTCTCTCTCTCTCTGTCCTTCTGTTCTTCTCCTTCTGCCCTCCCTCTCCCTGCCCTTCTCAATCTGTACTCTCTTTCATACTTTTTCCATCTCTCATCCCTCTCTATTTTCTTCTCTCTCCTTCCCTGTCTCTGTCCCTCTCTCTGTCTTTCCCACTCCCCCTATCCTTCTCTCTCTCCTTGTCTATCTTTCTACTCCCCTCTCTTTCTTTCCCTCCTTCTTCCCTCCCTCTTTCTATCTCTCTCCCCTCCCTCCCTCTCTCTCCTTCCCTCTCTCCTTCTCTAGCTCTCTCCCCCCTCTCCCTCTGTCCCCCTCCATCTCTCCCTCATTCTTCTCCTTTCCTTGCTCCCTTCCTCTCTGTCCCTCCCTGTCTCTCTTTTTCCCCTCCCTCCCTTTCTCTCTCCATCTCTATCTCTCTTCCCCCGTCTCTCTGTCCCTCCCTCCATTACTCCCTCGTTCTCCTCCTTTCCTCCCTCCCCTCCTCTCTGTCCTCTCTAACCCCCCTCCCCACCCTCCCTGTACAGCCTTGTCTCTTCCTCTGTGCTTTGCCTCCCACAGTGCAGCCCCTAGAGGCAGTCTTGGTGCTGTCCTGCAGCACATGCCTGGCCTGCTTGTCTCAGCTCAGCATTTGTCTATGAGACAGAGCAAATAGGGACCACACAGTTGTTTAACGCAGCCAACAGGAATCTTCTTCTGTGACTGCCTTCCTGCTTTGCAATTAGCTGAGCTGCTATCTGTACATTACTGTTAAGATAAATAGTACTGTATGAACACTTCAAACTGCTGCATTGTAATGTTTGCCAGAGGAAATTAAAAAGGAAGTGAATGCACAAGAAAAATCTGTTTTGGGGCTTTAATGATTTCTATTGTAATCTTAATTTTGGGCATGCTGGATGTTGTAACAGTTATTTTGTGAATTGTGCATTACCAGTGAAACACACTGACTCTATTACCATATTTGTTTTAATTTTTAGGCGGATGTTTATCTCTAAAGAAAAATGAGTGGAATTAATTAAGCACGTTGAGCAGCAGAGATCAGTAAAACAAGGTTATAATTAGTGCCTGCATTAAAATTTGTACAGCGCTGATATGTGAGATACACTACAGTAAGAAAGTACTGACAACATGCAGAACACAAGACAGTGGACCAGTTAAACACAATTAAAGGTGTCAGAAGATGTACAACAAACAAGTAAAAACCAATATTGTTTCCAATTGCTAATGAACTGTCTTGAGTATTTGGACTACATCACGTAAGCAAAATCCCCTTTTTTCACACAATCTCCTTTCCTCACATTCCTTAGGGTTTAATTAAACAAATGTAAGTATTTCAGCCACGGGATATTGTAAGTTTGCATTTTAGAACCAGCTGATCTCCGCAATTAAATATGCCATTATCAAATATTAAAGCTGAGAATTTAGAGAAAGGAGAATCACTCCCACACAGTCCTCTGGCTATTTCTATGTGTAGCCTTAAGTGTGAGATTACTGTAATGGTGGCAGAGAGTTACATTACCCTGCTTTAAAGTATGTTTAATTGAAATCACCAAGGCAGGCCTTAGACTTTGTATATTTCATACATACCCTATTTGTTAAGACTGGATAACACACTTTAGTGACCTGAAGAAAAGGTGTGTGTAGTGCACTGTGGGAGTTGTGGGAGTGGTGAGACATGGAGGGAGGAACAGGCATACTTCCAGAAAGTTAAACAACGGGAGAGGTGACCGAGCGCGCAGGCTGAAGCTGTGGGTCACATTTGATCTCTTTTCAAGTCTCACTGCGAGTTAAGCACACATTTGATCTCAGTCACGCCTGTCCTTTCATAAAGGGAGAGGAAATGTGTGCTGGCGTACAGTTTTAAGGGGCTGTCATTCGTCAAACAGTTCTGAGGAGGTCTCGGCACAGTTCCATCACGAACACAGAGGGAACATCTGATCTGATAATGGGCAGCGCTTGTGGCCTGTTGATTATAAATGTCTAGGCCTGAAGGTGACAGCCTGCCATGCTAGCAGCATTAAGCTCACACTCTCACCTGAGTATGACAACAGGAGGTGTGCCTGAAAGACGAACACATAAAGGTTAAGAACAGTGTGATACTTTTACCTGCTTAATTTAAACCTATAAAAGTTCAATTCAATACTCAACAAGCCTTAAATGGATTCATCCTCTGAAAAGACAAACGAAGCAATAGTTGTAGTCTTCCGTTTGCTTATTCGTTACGTAATTTTTGCACATTCAAGGCTGCTGCTGGAGATTTTGGATCCTATGCACAATATTTTGTGATGTTAAGATTTGGGCTATCTTAGCCCTATTAGTTATGTAGACCTTTGGAATCATCCTAGAATTCCAATCAAGTGCAGAACCCCTGTCCCCATTATTGTTTCATTCCTTGACTTCTTTAATAGAGGCAAACCAAAGTATGGAGACCAGCTAAGGACTGCCTCCACTTTGATAGTTGAAAAAATTAAACCATTTGGTCATAGCAGAAGGTAAACAGTGTTGCAAAAGCAAGCTCCAAGACCAAGCAAGCCTATGGAACCATGAACCTCAGCTGATGTCACTGAGGTCTGCCACTTCAAATGACCTGGGCCGCCCTACAATACAGAATGCTTTTAATATGCGTACCTTACATATTATGCACATGTCCTTTGTTACAACACGTATTGTCTAGATTTATTAAACATATAACTCAAATAAAGCTTAATTTTCTGCTAAACTGCAAATACTCACATGCCTAAGATTCGACATTCAAGAACAATGGAAGAGGCACATATCATAAGATCTCAAAACCACAGATATTGGATAATTTATTAGGAGTCATGGCCTGACAGGTGGGTCGACAGATACAGCAGCCCAGAGGGATGTAGCTGCATATCAACCGGAATAAAAATGTGCAGTGACTAAATTGCCATAGCGTGAGAGCTGCAATGTGACACACCGGACTGTCCTCGTTACGGTGGTGCGGTGTGGCTGCACGAGGCCCTGCTCGAGACAGGCCCCCATGCAACTCAAGCCGTTATTTATGAATCCATCCATCTGCTCTGAAGTCAGCACTTTTTAGGAAGGCACCGCGTGCTACATTGAAATAGTGCGGCCAGCCGAATGCAACAGCCCTGGAGCATCTCTTGCCGGATGCAGAGTGTCAATATGAAAATTTTGATGGCGAGATGATTTCTAGGTCTATTTTTAAAGTGGGAGGTCTACGTCAGAGTGCAGGCAGGTATGGCCTGCATTAAGGATCACTACAGGTTATGAGTAGCTTTTTCAAAATACCTGTAAAGTGCGTCCATAGTGTTCATTAACGAGCACGGCTGTAATGTTCACCTTATTAGTGATAAGTAATGGAGATCTAAAGGAAATACTCAATAAATTAACCTAGTAGATTCATTGTGGCTTTTTCTGAAGCACTAGAGCAAAACATAAAAACTTTAAAAGCATACTAGAAAATTTCTTCCCCACCGGCCAGCCACATTTCCCTACTGTGCAGCATAACTCTGGCCCACGGCGTTTTACATCCAGCTCATTTAAAACCAGGTCACATAAAAAAACTATATCAAAAATACAAGATTAGAGAAAAATGAAAAAGGTTTTTCTGCTATAGTCTGCTTTAAAGAATAGTAATAATGGCACCATAAGCCTTATAAATGCTACAAATTATGAAACAGCCATAAAACCAGAATATTATTCTTAAACTTTTCTTTTAGCCTGCAGCAAGACCAGAGAAGGCATCTGGGGATAAAGATATAAGAATTCAAACCAAAATGACGTACAGCTATCCAAGCTGAGCTGCTAACACATCAGAAATTTTTTCTGCGAAAATGTTTTATAATTTTAGGCACTGCCAAGGCTGTTGTTACGTCTAGTCACTCTCACATGGTCAAATTCTACATAAATAAACTTTTTTATATCATGTCACTGCAGAGAACTTAAGCAGCACACACCTGCCATACACAGAGCCCTATAGCCAGGAAGCCAAAGTTCTGACGTGAGTTACCACTCCAGATTTAGCTCAGCAACATGATGCACGGTGTGTCTGGAATGGGGAGAAAATGCTACGCACCACTCACTCGAGTCAAAAGCATATCTTTGACCTTACTGTCTCCATTAACCTCCGCTGGGACCAAAAGCTATTTCTTAGTGACAGATCATTGAAGATAAGCTCACCAGTGACTGAAAAACTATTTCCAGTTTCACTCACTTGCTGAGCAGTAATACCTTGGATTGCATTTTACCTGTAGTTAGTCACGGGAGTAATGAGCCGTCCAAGACCACGGAGGAAAGGATTATGATGAGCTGTTAATCATCGGCCACTTTAAACCAATGGGAATGATTAAAGTGGACAACTGTATTAAACCAGACGCTTATAGCAGCATGCCACGATAATTCTGTGCATTGTGGGTTTTCAAACCTCATTCCTAAAACCTTTTCATTTCTGCAGCAAAGACTTGCCAAAAGAACCTTTTACTCAATGCCCCACTACCAATAATCAGTTTTGGAGTACAGTTTAATGTAGACGTAAATAAATTAATGTTTAATCATTCATGCGGTTAAGTAAGGGACAAACTGCATCAGCACCCCTCGTTTTGGCAAGGGCATATTGGCAGCTGTTGACATTCATCACAGGTTTTCGATACTGAGCGGAATAAGGTGGATTACATAACACAAGGCAGCTCGCTTTGAATGATTGTCTGTCCCTGTGGTGAACGATAATGGCACTGAAAACACAAAGAATTAATGTGCTGTTAACTCGTTAAATGACCCGATTCTGTCACTGTTATTCCTTCTACCTAAACTTACACATATGTTCTAATATCCCATTTGTTATTGCTTCCTGGATAGCACGGCTGATAGATTATTTTCCGTCACTTTCATCACTTATATGTGTTCAGTTAACCTCCAAGAGCAGAACAGAGCAAAACTATACGTTTTTATACAGTGGGCCTATACATGTTCTTCGTTGACGGGTTAACCTCATACTGGCTCTGTGTTTCAGCTACGTGCACATCCATTCTAAAGCTAGATGCAGTGTGCATTCAAACGTGAAAATTCTGAGATTCTTGATACCACCGCTGCATAAAAAGTTACCCTTCTATTCTCTTTCCCATGTCATGTCTGTGACAGACTTCAGCTGCCAGAAGAGTGCCCTGCAGTGCATTTCCCTGGCTGTGATAGAAAAAGATGTACAGACATAAAAAAAGGCAGCACTGCTGGGTCAGCAAAGGTGTCGCACCTCCAGCAGCAAGACTCTGTGGTGTTTCACTGTTCAGTGCGATTTGAAAATCAATAAGTCTCCAAAAACTCATTAGTCTTTTCCTTTCAGGACGCTTTACTATGAAAGCTGAAAATGTCATTCAAACTGTATACATCTTATGAAGAGTTTTTCCTTTTTAGGAGGGAAGGTGACAGAGAAAAAAAATCACCTTAGCTAATTCTTTTTTTTAGGAGATCATGAACAACCCAGTTCAAGAAGCTGGCAGCTGACATTTCTAACATGCAAAATCCCATGGTCCGGAACCTTCTCTCTCTCTCACTCTCTTTCTCTCCCTCTCCCCCAGTGGCAGTACTATGCTTAAAATAGTTTAATGCCAGTTATTTTTACAATTAAAACCAAATACAACAAAAGGTAAAGCCCTGACCCAAAAAGGCATTTGTAAGATGTATGAATTCAATTTCATCCTATACATGAAAATACCCTAATCCCATTATAGGAACAGAAACAAGGACAATCAACAGAACAATGGAGAAAGCCAGGGGCTCCTGTACGCTTTGGTGCAACTGCATTCACGGAGAGTTTAAATTAGCTCCAGCACCATTCTGGTGGGAGATTAAGTGCATCAGCTATCAATACAGTTATTGTCTCTCATTTGGATTTGAGAATGCCAATAATCCAATTATATTCTACAGCGACTAATACACTTTGGTGAGAGGAAAACCGTTTGCATGGCTAAGAGAAATTAGGGAAGAGGGAGGACAAAGATAAGGTTATATTTTAACGGTTGCTTTATGGCCGTTTCACAAATGATAGTGGCTAATGGAACAGATGTTAAGGGAGGGCTTCATTGTGCCTAGCTGTGGAATGTCCCTGCTCCTTCACAGCACTTAAGTAATGTTCAGCCGTTTGGCAAGGAAATTAATCCCGCACAGGGCAGGCGAATGAGTGGTGCCCACTCTTTGAGACACTGCAGAAACGCAGCAGGCTGGACTGGCTCAGCTTGCATACAACACGCCTTTTAGTTTTGCTGCGGCATGCACAAGCAGTTCAGATGCTATTTCAATGGGCCTCAGGTGTCTTCTTTCAAACAAAGACCTTGATTGTAATAACCAAAGCAATAGCAAGGAAAGTGAAATTATTCTTATCAATTAAATTTAATTTAAAAATTAAAACAAAAAAGAACGTTTTCAAATGTATTGCATTAAGACAGTCAGCCAAAAAACTGTATTTTTATTAATACAGCTGGTAACTGTTTTAGGTATTCATTTATTATTATTATTATTATTATTATTATTATTATTATTATTATCTGAGAAAATATTCTAAGGTGTTAGCACTTTAGAGAATCGGCAGAATCTCATGTTAAAAATCCATCTCTGCCTGCAGTGCATCCACTTACCACTAGGGCTACAACACCTGTTCTCTTTGTATTACCTGTATTTGTCATTAGCCGCCACATTCCATGCTTTTCCAAGCTGTGATACCATGTAATTAATCATTTATTTATAGATCTCATATTATATGCCATATATTATACAAGACATACAACATCATTAAAGAAGACCAAAACACCCAATACCAAACCATGATGCCAAAAAAGTACTTTTTTTTTTGTAGTTTTTGCAACCCCCCTTCGTCCCACCTCCTGCCTGTGAGAGTTGTGTACCTGTAAGCACACCTGCCTGCCAGATTCCCACCCCCTACTTCCACACTACATATTATGTATCTCTGCACAGGATGGTTAGTGCAGACAGGGTAGCGGCACACCTGTCCCTGAGCATAAGTCACGTCCTGCCTGATTCTTCATACTTCAAGACAGACGGTCACACAGCAGCCAGCTGAGCTGATCTGGGACTGTCAGCCCATCCCAAGCAGGAGTCTGCCAAACACATGTACAGCGGCTTATAAAGCCAAGGATAAAAGTGGGCCCTGTGCTGTTTGGCCGGAGAGAAAAGCATGCTGTTAATATGCTATGTATGTGTCTGGTTTTCTCTTTATATTTTACATAAATTTTATTCATATTAGCTTTGATCCTTTTTAACATCTCACAACGTTCCATTAGTCTAGTTAATGCTCTTTGCACCGCTGCTGTTTTACACTTTATGCAGGTGTGAATGTAGATGAAAACACAATGATTAAGAAGGTTGTTAGTTCATATCCCAGAAGGGGCTTATTTGTAGCACTCCTGAGAAAAGTAATTAATCTCAATTAAGTAATCTCACTTGTTTTAGTAGTAATTGTCAAATGCCTACTCATAAATTAAGATTAAACTTTACTGTTAAATCTCATCGGAATAAACAGCTGATTGGATATTTTTTTTTATTATACATAATAACTAAAGCCAAAAATTATAAAACAGATGTTAACATTTGAGCAAATATTTTAGAAAATGGAAAAAGTAGTTTTTAGAAAAAGTAAACTAATGTTTTTTTCATTGTCAGGTACATTATGGTTTCAGCTATAAAATACAATAATTTTTACATTAAAATATTTTCAAGATTTTGTACAAATGTACAAAAATCAACTTCAATGAATGCAATGACTTTCATATTCAGATATTACAGTGGTACAGTAAAGCCATTAGTACTGCTACACAGTTTAAACCATGAGAAATGAAAAGAAGGGGAAAAAAGCCTTGGACCATAGCCCTAAAGTCTGGTTTATTCAGCAGATCTGCTCATGAACACGGTCACTTTGTGGAGAAAAGGTACACAATCTGCTGGTTTGCAGAAGTGTCAAATACTTTCCTAATCCTTGTGAGCTCAACTAAATTGTATGATTCCCTAAGTAAAATGGACAGCTCCTCCACATCTCAGACTCACCATAATCCTAATGTTGTTACAACTCCAAGGCTCTGTCACCAACAACCAAGTAAGAACATGATTTATTCTGACTCTTCAGTCCGAACTCAATAAAACAGCTCAAAGGCTGGTATTCTGAAATTTCAAGGGGCATAAAAACTGAACCATCTCATTTCAGATTAGAGCATAGGTCTCTCAAAATGATTAGAGTAAGCTGCAGACCACATCCAATTTCATCCAGACTTTGAAAAAGAAAAACAGTCATGAAATGGTGTTGTGATAAAATGCACACCTTCTTAAAAAATGGTATGCTCCAGTAGCCACATTTAATCCCTAAATGTTATACTTTCCTCTTCTTCTGAAATGGTTTGCTCCAGTAGTCACAATTGTTGCAATGTTAGACCAGTACATTTTAAGACATTACAGTACTTGGGAAGAAAAACCTATAAATGAGTCATTCGTTTTGCACAGAAAAGAATCATTAATTTTATGTCAATTCTAAAGGAAATATGACATCGTAAAAAGCTAACATTTTGTTTTTAATGGCTATATGAGCAACACAAATGCTTTAATACTTAAGCAAGAATTAGAACTGATTATAACCATTGTAATTAGCTATTCATGAAGACTTGTCTGCAAACTGTAACATTTTGTCATTTTAGTCGTAGCATTAATATTCCCACGACTCCGCCTGTATTTGTCACATTACAGTAACCCATAACCTACCGCACCTACACCAACACCGCGCTGGAAAATCATAATGACTGCATCGCTGTTCAGCAGATGCATCTGCTGTAAAGTGTTACTGGCTCTTAATGTTCCTTTTATTTATAAAGGTATTTTGTGATTTACCCTACTTGTTGTGAGCCAAATTATATAATTTATATTGATTCTAAAAATAACTCATCGTCTCTCCACACCCCGCATTTTTCATCTCCATTGATGCCGGAGGTCCTTTTGTGTCACAGACAAATATTTTATAATGAGTTTTTCTTCCCGTTATTTTCACGGGCCTGACTATGTTATTACACATGGCGCTTACATAAAAAGGAAACGCCTTTTCCCTGCCCCTTAACCCTTTTAAAATTATTTAATTTTATTATTTCTGTTTTGTGCGTACTGCGATAAAGCCGTGATGTCTGCTACAGTACGAGAACCTGTTTAATCCCTTATGTTTAGTTCGTTTGTCATTTTTCCTCACGTTCTTGTAAGGAAGCACTTAAAAGAAAGAGAACACGAGAAACACCTTTTCACATGTAATCAGCTAAAAGGAAACAAAGCGACGTTTAAAACACATATTCACACGTATACATTTGTCTCGTTTCTGCCCCGAGAACCGAGATGTGCGTCTCTTATTTTTATCACAGTGCCGGAGTTCAAAGCCTTTCGTTTCCATCTCTCGCGCGCACTGCTCGTGCCACCGGAGGATCGTGAAGCTAGGAAAGTAGGACACCCAGCTGCTCCCCATGCTCTTAATTGTCTCGCATGTGAAACACAGCTCTGGAATCGCAGGTAAACTACATGTTATGAGTACGAGCAATACGATTTACTAAAAATGTAGAAAATTATGCACATCTACCCGTCATCAGGTGCAACGTATACATCATTTGCCCGGCACCGACTTTCTGTGGTAGAGCTATTGAAACGGGCTGCATGACTGGTGGACACGTGTAAGGGAATGCCTGTCCCACCAGCAAAAGAGCTCTTCAGGCTGAAGTTGCAGAAGCGACACTTGGAAGCCAGTGCGGTTCCATCAGTTTAACTCTTAGCAAAAGTAACGTTTTCTCTGATAGGTTGGCTGTGGGTCAGGAGATAAGCCGACATGCTTATAAAAATGTATTTTATTCAGAGCACTTCATGGTAAAGTAGACTGACAGAAAGATTTTTAAATTACATATAGGTTACACTGTAAAGATAATTTACAATTGCTAGCTAGTTAGAGTCCCATACTGGCCAATGTTACACTAGTTTAGTTACAGTAGCCAATTCAATAACGTTATGGATGAACTAACTTCCCTACACTAGTAGTAGTGTCCATTTCTTTGGTCCCCAAAATATCCAAGTTGACTAGAAAATGGGAGTGTAGAGTGTAAAACCTCTCTAAACATAATTGTTCATTGTCTCTAATTATGATGCCCCAAAGTAGTGTTTATATTGGCTCTCTGTGCAAGAGTTCTGAAAGGCAGTTTGGAGCAGATCTACAGACACCTGCTTCTTTTAGAAAACCTTAGTAATCTTTTCATTGTAAATATAAAAGCAACACTAGAGGTGAATGTTAGTCATCTTCTATACCGCTTATTCCTGGTGAGGGTTGTGGAGAAGCCTGGAGCCCATCCCAGAACACACAGGGCGCACACACACTATAGGCAATTTGGACACACCAGTCAACCTAACCTGTATGTCTTTGGACTGTGGGAGGAAACTGGAGAACCCAGAGAAAACCCACCAAGCACAGGGAGAACACACAAACTCCACACACACACAGACCCAAAGCAGGAACTGAACCCCAGGCCTAGAGGTATAAGGCAAGAGCACTAACCACCACACCACCGTGCTGCCAGAGAATTACAACTGACAATAATATTTTTCATGATTTAACATTAATTGGTTGTGGGGAAAAACGAAAGTTACGTTTGTTCTGGAATTATGGTTTTAAAAGTGACCTGTAAAAAATACAACCTACTGAAATAAAAATTAAAATGCTCGCATTACTGAAAGTAGAATAATTCCATGAACCTGACATAATTATCTTTATTGAAAATGGATTATGACTTATAAAAGATACAGAAGAAAAAAACTCATAATGGCTTACAACAGTGGAAACGGAACAAAATTAAAAACAAATATACAGGTAAATATTAAACAGACATGGAACACTTTTAGAGTACTTTACAATGTTACTTCACTTACATTATGGCCTAGGCTTATTTTTAAAAGAAGGTGGCCAGGTAATCCAACTAAGAAAAGTTAAACCAAATTTGGCAGATGCTGACTGACAGCATTAAATCTAGTTTAGATGATATCCCATAATAACCAAACAACATGCGCTGGAAGTAAGCCTTATGTTCCACTAGCCATTATGGGTCTTATTCTTCCCAACAGTCCTTGAAAAATTCACAGTATTGACTTTATGTGCTGTCCCTTGATTAATCTACTAGTGATGCATAGATAGGTTGTAGCTTGCTGCTTTTCTGTTGAATTACATTTAGTTGCTTAGCAACTTACAATTTTGTGCAAGTATATATTTTACCTGCGGATCACTGGTTAAGTACTTTGCCCAAGGGTGTCATGGGAAAGCTTCCCCAGAGGTTGAACCGGCCACCTCAGTGTCTACCTCCATAACTAGCACTTGCTGTCTGGCTACCAGTGAGACACTATAAAAAGTGTCATGCCAATTATATAAGGCTGATATGTCTGGGAATTTTTATTTTATTTTTATTTTTTTTGAAGAATTACATATTCATTACTTTTGCGACGCCATATCGGCAGGCAATATTCACTGCCGCTCCTGAGCAAACCCGAGAACGTGGTGGTCGTAGATCATCAGCACTCCACAGAAATGCGTGAGCGCCAAACACAAAGGTTCCCCAGAAGCCTGTTGCAGTATTTTATTGCAATGGTGACTTCAGGACACACTTATCCAGCAGGACCGGCAGAAATGTGAGACCTGTCCCAGGTGGAGCGGTGTGTGAAGAGCACTCAACACAGAGTATTCACATTTTGTCGATAGCGGAAAATTTAGAGCCGCCCGCACCGCTTAGCGGTGCGTCTTCAGATTGTAAAAGGAAACGAGAGAAAGTGAACAATAATGACCGATTCATTTTCAGCACTATCTTTAAGATGAATTCTGATAAAAAAATTTTGAAGTTTAATCCTGATATTACATGTTTTTAACCTCAATGGCTGTGGGTCCAAACCTGGGTCCTCCCAGCATCATCTCTGCACAGTCTGCAGAATTTCTGTCCTGTATGCATCCTGTACGCATATGTAGTGATCCAGATAACAAGTAAAAAAAAAAAAAAGTTAATGTCAATTGCTGGCTATAAATTGCCCCCAGTGTCTTTTTGAATGAACAGAAGCATAAATGTCATGTGATAGAGTAGCACCACACCCCATTTCGGTCCCCCCAGGGAAAACCCAGTGTGTCCGAGAATGGGCTCTGGGTCACTTCCATCCCATGGGTAGGCCATTTTGGAAAATGGGTGAATGAATGGATGGTTTTTGGAGGCTTGCCTGGAATCTTCATTTTTAATATAGTCCATATTTCATATTTCCAGTACAACTGTGTCTCATGAATTTTAATAATTCTTTTGCGCTTGCCTGACAGTGGCAGAACAAGCACAGTAGCCTGGACAGGGCCATGGTAAGCATTAAGGCAATGGCTCTTCTTTGCTTGTCTTATACTGTACTGAGTAGGGTGTATTAAAGGCCTCAGCATTGTTTTAAGTGCATCTTAAGACACAGCACAAGGTAGACACAGGAGAGGGTTAATCATGCAGGCAGACTTTGGCAAGGACTCGGGTGAACTGGTCAACCTGATTGCTTTGATGTAAAATAAAGCATTGGATTTCACTGGCTTTCCGAAAGGAACAGTTAGTCTTTCAGAAGGTCCATTTACCTTCCCAAAATCAGCAGGTGCAGAGGCCAAAAACATCCAAGCAATGTTGTGTCAGCATTGCACAAGTACAATGTCAAGAGTGAGAGACAGACAGCATTAAAGTTGAAGAATTAAATTCTACAGTGGACCACTGGGCTTTGATTATTGTGAAACAGAGGAAGTGAGAAGATTTCATAATCTGTTATTAACAGCATTCTTAGATCCTCACAGGACTGGCTGGCCTTCATACAGTACACAGATTGTTCAGGTAACAAAAAAAGTGTGAAATGTGAATTTTATTGTGCCTGTTGTGCTGAAATTGGTCGGGGTAAAGTAAAAGAATGAAAGGATAAAGATTATCTCTCAGCTTTGAAAGCTTTCAAGGCTCGAGACAGTAATGGGATTCGGTTTTGTCACAATGAGAGATACATCACATGCCACTGTGTGCACGAGTCCCAGCATGAGAATCAGGTATGCTCATCTCGTCTCTGCACCCTCAGAGCTTTTGGTTTAGCCCGCATATGTTAAACGTGGTGGGAACAAAGACAGCTCTGGGCTTTTTACTCCTTTTCTCATTCAGAAATTCTGCAAGTGGCCCAGGCGTGCTGTCCAGTGATTTACAGCGAAACATAAATAAGGATATACAAAGACGCGCTTTGTAAACCGTGAAGTACAAAGAACAAACTCATGACAAGCTGAAAAATAAATGTTAGACATATTCATTATGTGATAGTTAAAGTGTATTGAATCATACATTAAGTGGATGTTGAGCTAATGTTTCCATCAGGTTTAGTTGTTTACAGCTACACGTACTTGTCTTGTAATAAAACGAGTCAAAACATTAATGTCGATAAACATTAAATGGCCTCTTATGACATTGCATAGATGTAGCTAATTATGTCAATCGAATTCACTAAATATATCATATTTAGTGAACTCAATTTTATGAGCTGTTATTTGCACCACTGTGAGTATAATATTTTAAAATTTATTGAAACAATTGCAGAAATTTATATCCCACAGAGCTGTATATTAGTAGTTTATAGCCTTTAATTTCAAGACTTTATAACAAGCCCTGTTAAATTATGACTGCCTTTGGTGGAATACAAAATATGATATTAATTTCTCTCATTTTGCTTAATTTCAAGATGCAATCAGTGACGTAAACTGTTTGTATATACACAGCCAATTAAGGAACAACTCCAACAAAACACAATAAACCTTCAAGGTGCAAGATGTTTTTGTCATATGAAACAAGTGCACTGCAATGCTTATTGGTTCAGTAAAAAGTAATAATAATAATGCGTGCATGAAATGTCTCAAAAGACGGGGAAGTAGAAGGGTGTATTTAGACACCCTTAAATTGCCCTCAGGGTGTGCGTGTACACTTGTGATAGGTCAGTGCTGTGTCCAGGGTGTCCCCTGTCCTGTGATAGGTCACTGCTGTGTTCAGGGTGTCCCCTGTCTTGTACCCTAGACTGCGTAGGATAGGCTCGAGGCCACCTGCAACCCTGTGCAGGATAAGTGGTTGGGAAAGACAGGGTACCTGTCTTCACCCCCAGTCTCACTGCAGGGTACCTGTCTTCACCCCAGTCTCACTGCAGGGTACCTGTCTACAGTCCTGGTCTCGCAGCATGGCATGGTACCTGTCTTCACCCCCAGTTTTACTGCAGGGTACCTGTCTTCACCCCAGTCTCACTGCAGGGTACCTGTCTACAGTCCTAGTCTCGCAGCATGGCATGGTACCTGTCTTCACCCCCAGTTTTACTGCAGGGTACCTGTCTTCACCCCAGTCTCACTGCAGGGTACCTGTCTACAGTCCTGGTCTCACAGCATGGCATGGTACCTGTCTTCACCCCCAGTTTTACTGCAGGGTACCTGTCTTCACCCCAGTCTCACTGCAGGGT
>JABJVR010047217.1:15304-28535 GCA_025773905.1 Chitala chitala | reverse complement strand
GAGAGAGGGGGGAGGGAGAGAGAGAGAGGGAGAGAGAAACTGAGAGAGGACTGTAGGACCCATCATTAGCTCCACTGTAGTCCTTCAATATGGCCCCACTTTCCCCCACTGTAGCCCTCAGTTGCATCCTTATTTTCCCCTTCAGAGTTTGACTTTTCACTCCTTTGTTCCCTTTCAGTTTCTCATTATGCCAAGGGCCTGTCCTTCCACACGTTGCCACGATGACATCGGCTTGTGTCCTGTTACAGCAGCAGCTCAGTGGTCCTTTTGTGCAACGTCTTACTTGAGGGGCCCTCCTCAGCACCCTATGGAGTGTGCACTTCCCGGTGCTGTTGTGACCACTAGGCCTACATGTAAGCTTGTCTTTCTCTTCCCCAATGCTCTTCACGCCTGCATGTGTAACCTGTGTGCTCCTGTGTCCTCTGTTTTTCTAGACAGGACGCACCAAGCCACACCGATTCACTCTGCTCTCTCTGTTTGAGGAACACTCACTTTGTGAAGGTGGATAATGACAACAGCCACTATCATACAAGTCTCAAGGACAGAGAGGATGAGAAACTGAGTGTGGCTGCATCACGTCCTCAGGCTTCTCATTTATATGGTGCTGGACACATGACAGTCAATAACTGCACTCACCCACTAATTCAGCTAACAGCATCCTTCTCTGACCAGTGTCCAATGGTGACACATTCCACTCAGACACAGCGATTTAATCCTGCTTCCTGTTTTGTGGCCTTTGGAGCCACAAGGCTATATTTCTTTTAAAAAAAAGCAGAGAAGTGTCAGAGAGACTCTGGAGAGGCTGAAGCATTTGGTGAAGTCAGGATAAATAAACATTTGAGGCTTCAGTAAGCACAGGGAGTGGGGTCCGTGTTTGTCAGTGAGTGCATGCTGGGAAACACGGAAACCAAGGAAACGTGGCAGGGTTAGTCACGTGTCCAGGGCAGGCAATCAAAACTGCTGGCCCATTTAGCACCCACAAAAGAAGTTCTGTGTTCCAACCAGGGCATATCCTAGAATCCCCTCTCCTGAAACCTCCCACCCAGCACTGTTTATCCATAATGAGGTGATTATCCCAATCTCTGCCAGCTGTACTTTGTTACCTGGGGCGTTTGTACCCTTAAGGTGCTGGTGATCCACTTGCCATGATAACATCTCATCACCCAAACACAGGTCCGTGTTCAGGATAGGTCATTTTCAATATAAGCCCTGTCTCAGACACAGGCCAGATAGACACTCAGTAATTTCAGCAGTCAGCAAGCTGGTTAAATTGAAGAGAACAACAAAGTGGCTGTATTTTCTTTCAAGGTGCACAGAAACTTCCTTAAAGTCACAGTAACAACATTTCTCAAGTTGCAGTCAGTTCAACAATACGTATATGGATATATTGTTAATAATATGATCAGTATTACTGAGAAGTGCCCACCTCCACGTAGTGGGTGTGTAGTGGGCTGCTGGGCCCACATGCCCGCAGTAGTCCAGTGCTTTTGTTGGGAAGACTGTGAACAATGATACTCTCGTTCAACTGGTCCTGCCCACTTTACGCTATGAACACTCGCAGTGATAGGATGAGCACTCAGTGCTGGTGATCAATAACACGCAGCGTCGTAGTGAAGCCCACATGAGCCTTAGTGTGGACTTCCTCAGCAGGTTGCCCTTCCCCTCTTGTGCTAAGGAAGCTGGGCCCTGTTACCTGGTGCACATGGCTGCCCTCAGCCGACCGTCAGCGTGCTCTTCCAGGGCTTTTACTTAGCTGCTCTCAAAGCGACCTTCACAGCACATGGAAACCTTTCACCATGAAGGCGGCCGGCCTTTCACATGTTTCTGTCAGCTGATTCGTTTGCCCAACGTTTATGTTGAACTTTTATCACCGTTCTTGAACTTTCATTCATTTGATGTAAGTATCTATGTGAGCGTCCGAGTGGGACAACCTTACACAACGCCTGAGATCGCCTCGCAGCTGAACTAGTGCTCTGTTAAGAGAGAGAAGTGACCAGTACAGGAGAACAAAGCCCACCATGTCTGCGCTGGACAGTAGGCTGTCTGTCGCTGCCTTCACTGAACCATCAGGAGCCTCAAAGCCACCAGAAGCGGGCTCAATCAATTCCGTAATGCCACTGCTCAGATGTTTGCGAGCTTCCATAAATCACACTTAATGATGCCAGCAGTCCACTGATAATGTCTCTCCAGCAACCCCGTGTGTGTTTACCGCACTCTTACAGCTGAGATCCTACATGATGTTCACTGGAGGCAATGTCTTCGTTTGGGGCGCGTAACACAAAATTCACATAACAGAACAGTCAGTGCGGTTTTGTCTTTGCTGTCCGGAAACGTGAGAGCATCAACAAAGAGACAAAGGTCGGGTTCTCTTAGTCCCAAATTGATATGCAGCAAGAGTAGTCTTTAAAATCACTGACAGACGATGGTGAACAAGTCCGTCTGGAGAACCTCCCGGCACCATGTGCATGCTGGATCTCCGGATTAGCATCGTCTCAGGCTTGGTCCAGCGTTTGTCACGCATTCTGTTCTGAGGAAATGTACTCACAAATATCAGAATCTCTCACACGCTGGTAAAACATGAAAGCAGCACTGAAAGAATGCAAATCACAAAATAATGCAAGAAAAAAAAAGTGACTGCTTATGAGAACATTTTATTACAATCACGAGGCAGAAC
The DNA here is from genome assembly GCA_025773905.1 of Chitala chitala. NCBI lineage: Eukaryota > Metazoa > Chordata > Actinopteri > Osteoglossiformes > Notopteridae > Chitala > Chitala chitala. The sequence continues at coordinate 25,861 of JABJVR010047217.1, read as the reverse complement.
GCAGGACTGTATCATGCTGCAGAATCGTGTTATAAACACTGCCCTGGAGTGTAACGTGAAAAAGGCAGTGTACAGTTTAGCACTGGTCTGTATTATTCAATTCAATTCAATTTATTCTTATATAGCACCTTTTACAATGTGCCTCAAAGCACTTTACGCAAGAAACTGCAGATGTTACGAAATAAGCTGCAAGAATTAATACAAATGAAGCCAGACAACAACAGAAGAAAGGAACCAAAAACTCCACAGTGTGGACAAAAAGAACCTCTGGGGGCCCAATGTTGACTGGCTGCCCAGCCCCTCCTGGACATGCTAACATTACAGAAAAATCAGGTCCCTATTGAGATGATGAATGTAAGTAGCACTATGATGTAAATAACACAATATAGTCCTCCTTTGCTCCAGGTGTTGAATTAACTCTCTATGGCTTTCGGTGTCCCTTGGGCAAAGCTTCGTCCAAGGGGGTACACTAGGAGTCAGCAGCTCTAACAAGGCATCCCGCTCAGATGGTGCCCAGGCACCACACATGGACATGGAGAGAGTTTAGAAAGGGGTTAGCAAATAATACAAACTCTAGCAGCCCCATAGCAAACTGTTATAGTTGTATTGACATGTACAGCAGCGTCAGCAGCAGTAATTACTGTGAGCTACAGAGACTGTCATGGGAAGGCTAAATCAAAAAAGTATTATGTGCAGGAGGGGGATCTGTACAATGTGTTGGTCTGTACTTGGTATATAGTATGATATGGTGGTATATGCTAGCAAGAGTGTGTGTGTGCGTGCAAGTGTGTGTGTGCTGTGTGGATCAAGAGGATGATGTTGCATCGGTTAACAAAAAGAAGGCCTGGGGCAGATTAGGGAGGGGCTTGTGTATTCAGCTTGCCTGTGATATGGGCAGGAGATGTGGCCGGTTCCTCTGTTCTTCTGAGATGTCAGCAGCGCATCTGAGGCCCATTGTCAAGCGCTCAAAACAAGAACCTAAAGCGGTGTTTGTGAAAGGCAGCTGGAATAGACTCTATTAGTGTTTGTATTAGTGGCCGACCGGAATCAACATGTTCGCTTTCTGTTCATTTTTTTAACTTAAATTCAACAAAAAGATATATGAAGTTTGCCCTCTCCACGCTCCATTAAAAAGCTTTCTGGACCGGCACCCACCTGTCATCATGGCTGTTATTTATTTGCCTGCAACCAAACAGGAGTGGTAATGCATTATGTGCCACATCATCTTAATTATGTTCTGAAAAGAGGGGGAAAATGGCTCTTTCAAAGTGCACTGCTTATGGGCCACTTCTCATTCCAGTTTGTTTCTATTTTTCCCTCGTTTCGTGCCTAACGACCACAGCCAAGAATAAGCAGATTATGTTATTTGTCTCAGAAAATTGAGTCCAAAATGGTTTCAGTGATGGAGGAACTATTTTGGTTTGACTTGGAGAGTTTAATGACCATTTAAAAAAGCAGATTAGTGGCATTTATAGGTTTTTGTAAATATATATTGTCTTGAGCACATTTACAGGTGTATTTTTGCTTTCCTATTGGTGGTTTCGTAATATCATAGGATTTTATGTTCATGCTATAAATAAGGCACAGTTTGGCCTGTAACTGATGTTCTTTGTGTGTGTGTGTGTGTGTGTGTGTGTGTGTGTGTGTGTGTGTGTGTGTGTGTTCTTTAAAGAGACAAAGCAGGACCACTAACGATGTTGACATCGAGCTGAAGGTACCCAGACTCCCAGCAGTGTACTCTAGAGAGGGTATAACCTAAATTCAGTTTGCAAATATGCAGCTCAAGAAAATACTGAAACTGTGTACCGGTCCTGGTGATGCAGCAGCTGAGCTTGATTTAGGCGTCAGGAGAGTCTGGGTAAGGGCCGGGCCGTGTTTCCACAGGGTGTCCCGGTGTAATCCCAGATGCAGCGCTGCTTTTGTATCCCTAAATAAATCGCTGGAGTCTGTTCTCAGTGTCGTGTGATACACATCTGAGGTTGTCGCACTCCCTTTGCCCCAGAGAACATCTGACCCTTAATCTCTTTTACACATAACTGCACTGGACTGTTTATGTCCAGTTTGCTGTGGTACAATTTGCCTCTTAATACAGAGTCATGGTCAAACTGTAAAGAAAAAGAGCAGCAAATGAATAAATTATCCATCCAACCAATAAATTAAATAATTAAAAGTTGTTTAACACAGTTGTTTGCAGGAGTTACCAAATCAGATATTTTACATTATGGCTCACTTTAAGGTGTTCCAACAAAGGTCTTTGTGTACACTGATGGCTTCAGTTACCCCATCCTGCCCTCACTCTATACTTCAGTGCTTTTCTGCTTTAGGAAATGCACTATTATCCTAAATTATAAATTATCTTTATAATACCTAATTATAAATAACCTTTTGCTGATATTTCCCCAAGTTGTCCGGGGGAGTGTTAAAAACACAAGGCTTCTCTTGGGCAGGGGGACGTAGCTGACTGCATTTTCCTTCCGCTGATCTGTAAGGCTATTGGTTAGATGGAGGCAATCCAAACTGCTGACCTCCTTGCACTCGCTATGGGCCTTTGTCTGCAGCCCCGTGTGGGAACTCGGAAGCCTTCCTCTCCCTCCCGTGATGTTTGCTGCATTCACAGAGAAGCGAGTCCGTCACACCCAGCTTTTGGAGAGCCTCGCTGAGCCTGGAGTGACCTTTCTGTTCTAATAATCCCTATCAGTGTTTGCTTTCTTTACTAAAAAGTATTTTTCAATTACCATTCACGCAAAAGTCAGTTCTCGCCTTCCATCTTTCAGGCCCCCGGCCTCTGATTAATCCTCCGAGGCCCAATTCCGCATCTTCTCATGCACACGCATGCCTGCCACCCCACTGAGAGCGCTGACTCCGCCCCCTTCCTTCCCACCCGGGGGCCTCTGACTCTAACAGGACGGTCTGAAATATTGGCAGCCTCCTCCCGGCAGGTGGAGCCCGGGGGGCAGGCAGGTTTGTCAACAGGGACCGTGGGGCACTGAAACGGGCCTCCATACCAAACAGGATCTCATCAGCAAATCACCAGAGCTGCAGAGCGATGTGTTAACCCCGCCATGGGCAAACCCCTTCTCCGTCTAGCCGACTGCGTCGCCGAGCGCGGCCTCTCATTCTGCTGTTCCACAGCTGTTCCGCCTTTCTATGCACTTCCCTACAAAGTGTTATTTGTCTGTTAGAGCTGTCTCACTACTGCGTGGTGTTTGATTAAATAAGGAAAACAGACGTGGATCTACAGTGTGTTTACACACACATGTCGTCAACCCCTACTGTAGCTCTGCGTTTCAAAGAAGGTCTTTAAATCATTGTTATGAGACAAAAACAAAAAGGTTTTGTGCTGCAGGCACCAAACTGCAGTCAACAGCTCTGTGTAAGATGCTCTCCCTGCTGTTTGCTATTGTTTCTGCGTATCTGGCAACCCATGGGTGGCCACAGTTACCCATAACCTTCTGCAGGTCTGCTTCCCACATGCTAAATTACACATTTCCAAAGAAAAGTCTCTGTTATTGTCCCATGATGATCAGAGTTCAGAAAATGTCCCCCTGAATGGTCTGACCCCTCCTCCTCTACCACTTCTTTAAAAGGGTTATTTTCAAATAATGAAAAAATAATTATTCAGCAATAAAGTGACATTAAAACACATGCTTCAGTAACACATTTTAACTGAAAGAAAGAGAAAGTATGTTTGGAATCCAATTTTATTGTAATTCTACGATGATTAAAATGTCCAGGAATCCGGAGCACTCCAGACTAGTGTTATACACTCTAATTATTGAATTAAAAACCATTGCAAGATGTTCCGCGCTCTTCTGCCTTTTAATTAATTAAAACTTCACAATTGTGCAAATAGGAGGCTGACTCTTTTACACAACGGTTGGCCTTTAGGCCACACTCAAGTTTTCAAAAGGTTTGACTTGGAAAATTGAATTTGGGTTTTTTCTTTTTTTTTTGGATCTTTAAATGAAAAAGCTGGATGGCACTGACCCCCAGATACCACTTAAAAATACAACGGACTTTCATGGTTATAGAGGTCCAAAACTTTGATAACAAGACATATATTAGCATGCTACCAGTCAAGTAGAGAGGGAACTGAACTCGTGAACGTGCACTTACCCCAATAAAATCAGAAATGCAAAACAGAACAAGTTTTAATGTAGGTTTCATTTTCGAAAATATCTTTTGCTTACCTTTCTTTGATTTTTCCTCTTCTAAGTATGGCTTAGAAGTGAGTAAAAAAGAAGAGGGCGTATTTCACAGATGTGTGTGTGTTCTATGTTCCTAGAGCCACTGCCACCATCTCTCTGCTGAACTCTTTACAATCTTAGTCTTTTGCTTTCACTGGTTCTCTTCAACCGCGAGATCCAAACCTGCACATGCCGTACCACCTACATGCCGTTTTCAACAACATTTAACGAGGATCCATATTAGCCACCAAAGAACAAATATAACAAATATAAAGAACAAATAAATTGTTATATATATAAATATATAATAAATATAATGTTTGTAATTTCCCCTTGTGGGACAAATAAAGGTTTCTTCTTCTTAAGTAAAATTACAGAAAATAAGTTATTCTGTGTTTATGAAAATAAGTTATTCTGTGTTTGTGAAAATAATTTACTCTGTGTTTGAGAAAATAAGTTACTCTGTGTTTGTGAAAATAATTTACTCTGTGTTTGTGAAAATAAGTTATTCTGTTTTTTGTTTAGAAACAAAAGTAAAAAGAAACGTGCTGGTTAAACAGAGCTGGCATGTCAGGGTGGGCGTGACTGTTTACAGGGCAAAGTGACAATCAGACATCATCAACCCAAAGTCTGAGCTCTTAACCAAGTGCTACGTTATGTGATGGTGCCATCTTCAATGGTCACCTGGAATATCTCAGCCTGTTTGGTTGGTGAGAGCCCAGGGGGGGGAACCGAACAACTTTGTATGGAAGTCTTGTAAAATGTGCACAGAATTTATTCAGAGAAACAGAAGGCCGACCACGTTAAGAACAGTTGGGTAGATATTTACATTATTAGTTGTTTTATGTAAGATGTTGTGTGCATTGACGTTGAGTGAGTCACACCTTAATGCTGATGCTGTGTTCAGTAGACCAGGAAGTGTCAGTGTTGTCTTAGCTGTACCCAAGGTTGATGCAGTGAACATATTTCCCTGTTTTCTGTCTCTCTGGTATTACACGGCGTTCTGAGACTTTACAACTGCATACAATGAAGATGGAAATTAAGCGTGCATGTCTAATACCTTAATTAAGGCTGTATTGTACTTGAAAAGTACAGGGGACTGCCAACATCCAAGTTGAAGCTGAAAGTCAATTAACAGTAATAGACACACAAAGTGTTAGAATGACGTTCAGTACCAGAATCATCGATTATAATGTGCTACATTATAGTTATTTGTTAAAATAATTCTGAGCTTTGGAATGCAGAGTAAATCCACTGAGGTCTGAGGAACCCGTGAAAATGTTGTGTCAGCTTAGAAAGTCCACAAAGTTTATTAAGTACAAAATGCATCCGTGTCTTATACTTGCCGTCATTATAAAAGTTGATGATTCGACAAGTCAGAAAACATCATTGATGTTTTTATTTTTTCTGTGCTATAACATTGTGCTTTGTTTAACAAAATGTCTGTGCCTCTGTGTGGAAGAGCTTTTACTAGCGTTTGCAGACAGTTATGGAGCATAACGGACTGGGTGGTGAACTGGCATGTTTTATTAACAAAACACAGAAAATCCACAGAGCTGACAACCGATGACAAAACAAGGGCCATTGCTGCCACAGGTACACCGAAAAGGGGCATAAAGGAGTGTGAGGCTGTGAGGTGCCTGAGATGACACCTGACCGCTCAGCTGAGACTTCTGAGTAAACAGAAACGGTACAAAGAATGTGGAAAAGGCACGGCTCCCGAAAACTGGGCGAAGGTAAGAGGGTGGGCTGCTTGAGGTCAGGAACAAAAAAGATCCCGCCACACACGTGCCTCTGAGGGCACGTGCGCATCGGGAAATTCTGAAATAGCGTGGAGGTGAAGCCACTCTACGCCCCCCGGCTGTGACAGCGAGATCGGCCCCCTACGGCGTGTACGCCGCACTCCCTTTGTCCTGCTTTCACAAAGGTCCAGCTCTCAAGGAAGTCTGTTGGTTTTAAAATAATAGGGGAAACAAACGATGGCAGGAGGCTGAACACTGGCAGTCAGCAGTTATTTCTGCGCTCACGTTTTGCTCTGCCCGGCTCTCTTCTACAAATGATTAGCCCGTGTCCCGTTCCACGCCAACAACAAAAAACATCCTGTTTTTTAATCATCTCTGAATTACTGGCCACAGGGAATGGCTTCTGCTCTTCTGCCAGTGTGGTTAGCGCCGGTGTCCGAATGTGTGCGTTTCTGTTTCCTAAGGAAACTGCTCTCAGCGAGGCCTGCTGCTTCCTCAAGCGTTAACGTTTCTTGGACTGATTTGCAGTTCACACTCATTTAATAATTTGTTGTTGAATAACATGTCAACATATCTGCAATGTAAGCAGGGGTGGCTCCATTGTTGACTGTCACTTTAACAGATAATAATGTACATTTCTTGCTGTTATTTAAATGACTTAACAGGAACTTGTGTGAGAAGCAAATCCAAGATGCACACACATTAGAACAGGTGTTTCAGCGAGCCGTGAGGGACACAAAAACAGCCCTTTGCAGAGCGGCCGACCTGGTGACCTGTGAGCCACCTGCGCACCTCTTCACCTGAGATGTCGCCAGCTCTCCTTTCCTGGAAAGCTGCTCATGTCCTTTGATGTCCTCCATTCTCTTTTATTTTTAAATTATATTAAAATGTGCCACTGTTTAAGGTCACCCCACAGCTCAAACTGAAATCGGTTTGTATCAGTTAAAAAGGAAAAAAAGAGCCTGTATGGATATTTAATGAAAGGCCATTCTGTGAAGTTTATACTACTGCTGCTAGTGTTACTGCTAGCCCTGCTGCTGCTTTACTCTGGGATCCTGAGCACCGAAACCTCTACTGCAATCACCAGAACTGTTATACAGCAGTAAATGGAAACGCTAACAAGAGAGGCGCTGTATGGAGAGCAGAGAGATCTCAACAAGAGCCCACGTGCAGAACAAAAGGTTGAAATTACGCTTAGCTTGATGGGCCAGCAGAGATCCGCTGCCTCCTGCTGTGGATGGTCTGCATCACATGAAATCTTGCAGCACCACAGCGGCCTTGTAACATCTATACCCCAGTACCACAGACAAGAGAGAGGGAGACAGAGAGATGGAGGGCGAGAGGGAGAGAGAGGAAGAGAGAGGGAGAGGAAGAGAGAGACAGGGAAGGAGAGAGGAAGAGAAGGATAGTGAGGGAGAAAGAGGGAGAGGAAGTGAGAGAGGGTGAGAGAGAGAGGGAGAGAGGGAGAGAAGGAAAGAGAGGGAGAGGGAGAGGGAGAGAGGGAGACAGAGAGATGGAGGGAGAGAGAGGAAGAGAGAGACAGAGAGAGAGAGGTAGAGGAAGAGAGAAAGGGAAGGAGACAGGGAGAGAGAGAGAGATGGAGGGAGAGGGAGAGAGAGAGGGAAGGAGAGAGGGAGAGAGAGAGGGAAGGAGAGAGGGAGAGAGAGAAAGAAACGGAGGAAGAGCAGCATGGTCCTGCAGAACTTCATAAGATACAAATTTTCTGAGCAACTACCATAAAAGGTGGTCAAGAAAGGGAGTGAAAAAACAGGAAATTATTTTTCCTGCACAAGAAGGCTGACCATGAACACAGAGACGATAACACAGTGGAGCTGCTGTCATTCACCACATCCAGCAGTGTTTATTTAACTCCTTTTGCAGCTTAGTTCAGATCACTTTGACTCAGACCTCAGGTGGACCCTTCTGATTCATGAAAACACAACCTATTATTTTGGAAATTAAATTGATCTTCTGGTGAATTTGTGAATTTGTGCTACAAGGTAGTGTGTATAGAATTCTTAGAAAAAGAAAAAAAAATTCTCTGCGTACCTGAAGTTTATGCACACATGGATAAAGTTGTGGTTGGATGATATGGGAGAGAATTCCCTGTTGTAGCACAGAAAATAATAATAATAATAATAATAATAATAATAATATAAAACACAGTTATATTTTACCTGTTCATCTGATCTGAAATGGTCTTGCTGGTTTGTGAGGAGGGGAAGTTTAAGGGATTCTGCTGTAAGCAGACCACTAAACTAGTTTTGGGTTTGGACAGGTGAATTCTTACAGGTGTTCCATGAGGTGCCTTCATCATGTAATGCCAGCAAAGAGTTTAACTTTCATCAAGCATAAGTAAAAAAACAAACAACAGTACTGTCATTTTTAATAGTATATTCCTGTGTGGTTTTTTTATGTTTTATCATGCTGAAACACAGACAAGTCATCTGAGTACAAACTGGACAAGTTTCCATTAAGAAGTTTCCATCTATAACAACAGACTTACAGCAACAAGACTAAAGGGGTCACTTTGGACTTTTCCTGGCATTTGCCCCCCCACCGTGGTGACATTTTTCTCTGCAGTGGCTACCCTCTCCGAGCGCAGCAAGGCAGCTGTTGAGAGCCAGAGCCCCCAGGTGCCCTCGAGTGCCCTGGGCAGAGAGGGGCAGCCTGTCTGTCCATCTGGTATTCCTTCATTCGCCTGTGCCAAGGTCAGGTCTCAGAGGCAGGACAGGGTTCAGATTTAGCACTGCCCCATCCGTCACAGCGCCCAGTCCGCACACACTGCGTGAAGGGGAGGTGAGTGAGTCTGCTCAGGACCTTATCTCAGCAGGCTAACCCTCCTGTCTGCTAAAGCCGTCTGCGGCTGTGAGGTTTCGGGTCACACACTGGTGCTTATGAACTGTACACACGTCACCTGCTTGGCGCAGGTCAGTTCCTACTACACTGGATTCTCTGACCACTGTGTACAACATAAGGACCTGTCAATGTTAGACACACAATAAGAAAGTCAGCAAGCAAACGTGTTTCCTGTGAAATGCAACATAACTGAAGACATAATGGAGGTGCCTCACCTGTTAGTAGGCTGGAGTAGCTCTTTCCAGATTACTCCTGGCTGAATAACAGCCCTTGCTAACTGCAGCACAATGTTGTTCGGGTGCCTTGCATTTTCCCATTAAACCAAAAACACTGAACTGCTGTGCATATGGCATACACAACGTCTGCATAAATAATATTTATGTGTTCCATTAAATAAGTATTTCAGCAGGTGCCATAATGATATTCTAATCACAAACCCAGTCACAAAAAGTTGTATAATTTGCATATGTCATTTGAATGTTAAATGTGGTGTCACTAATGTGTAATATACAAGTAGCATATGATGATGTAATACTTTGCTCTTTAACCCACAACATGCTTGCATGTGCTCTGTCCTGTGTCTTACTGCTTTGACCAAGAGTACCCGGAAAACAGGAAGCGCTCAGCAGAAGACGACAGTGAGGTCTTTGTCCTTGGAGATGGGCTGAGGTGAATCTGTCTGTTTCTCAGCTGGACTTGTTATATTCTTCCCCAAGCCTTGCTCTAACAGTGTCTGCTAACTGAAGCTGCCTGCTGCATTTACACTTGAGTCACAGCCACAGAGACACGGCCAGTACTGGCTTTACAAATGTAACCATGGAAACGCACAGAATAATTCAACTGCAGCATCCAGTGCTAGAGTGCTACTGATCTGCAATTATGTTGTTCTTTTAGGGAGGGGGTTGTCATTTCATAATGTTACTGGCAAGGGCCATTTGCAATGTACCGCCTACATGCTTATTAAATTGGACAGCTAATTAGAAAGTTCAGTGTCCAGCAGAGACAGTGGTGCAGTTGTGTGCAGCAGGACACGGTACCAAATGATGTTGCCCCAGTCCCACACTTTGTTCACCTGCACTCAGGTCTCAGGTAGCAACATCACACTGAGGTCACTTTCAGGCTGTATCTTTGAGGTACAGAGTCTCAGACTGTGCCCAGATTCAGACCTTGTCAGTTCAAACTGTGTGACAGGCAGCAGACACCTGTTGGTCTCTGTCAGAGCTACAGAGGTCTAGACAAACAGCCTCACACCATTAGCAGCTGTGGGCTTCTCACATGGATAAGCAGGAGGCATGAAGCGCTGACTTTCACAAAGTAGAGCATGTACACAGACACAGCAGCTTTCTGGGCCAGCAGACAAGAACGGAGTGGTGTCAGTTTTCACATGGTTTCCATCTTTGCCCAGAAAGCAAAAACAGAGCCTTCTCAGAACCTTCACAGACTGTGACATCTACGGCCATTCTGAGATACCAAGGTTCTGGCTCCAAACCCATTTAAATGATAGCTGGACACAAACTGAAACAAATGTATCAGAACAAGCCCGGGTTTGCAGGCCACTCATGTCCACAGTCATGGTTTTTAACTGAGTTAATAACAGAGCCAATAGCAGAGCATTACACAGTCAGGGTCTGTAACAGAGCCAATAGCAGAGCATTACACAGTCAGGGTCTGTAACAGAGCCAATAGCAGAGCATTACACAGTCAGGGTCTGTAACAGAGCCAATAGTAGAGCATTACACAGTCAGGGTCTGTAACAGAGCCAATAGTAG
>JABJVR010047217.1:0-13127 GCA_025773905.1 Chitala chitala | reverse complement strand
CGCTCTTACTGTGAAGCATGGTGGTACCTATGAAACACAGCTCTTACTGTGAAGCATGACGGTATCTGTGTAAGGCCACTCTTACTGTGAAGCATGGCAGTACCTGTATAGGGCCGCTCTTACTGTGAAGCATGGTCATAGCATGATGCCATGGGATGTTCCTCCAAACCCAGGTTTGTTGACCTCTCCAAATGAAAGGAACGGTGCATGAAGCACCTTCGGTTAAAATAAAGGTTCATATTTCAGCCGGACAATGATTCCAAGCCAGGACCCCAGTGCTTGTATTTATCTCAGTCAAAGCCTATAATTTGATTATAATGAAAATCTATGGAAAGATCTGCAGCTTGTACTTCTTGTGTTTTAAACCTAAGATAAACTTAAAATACTGAACAAAAATGTCCATATACACATATTCAAAAACAAAACAGGATAATCTGGAAAGACTCAAGACTGATGGATGGAGCCTCTGCACATTTATAAAAATGAATTTTTAGCAGATATTTCACTTTCCTGACTGTGAATTGTTGCTACTGATTAAAAACATTTATGGTCCTACAATTTAGATTGTAAACAAAAACACCTTTCAATACACTAGAAAGTTAACCGGTGATAGAGCAAAACCTTTTACCTTCTGAAGTGTAAATTAGATTTCGTGTTGTGGAAACCATTTTAATGAAGATGTGCTCTCACAGTAAACTAAGAATAATGAACATGTCTCTCCCAAGGCCCTAAGAGAAAGAAATGCTTCACAGGGGAAAAATACAAGACATAAAACATCCATAAAAGCTCACAGTTCCAACAGCAGCACAAGAAAGAAGCCTGCATACTGGCCAATCAGAGATGCCAGCAGAGATGGTCAGCCACATGGAAAGATTGTGATTGAAAAGAACTGGAGAACTTTGAAATCTAGCTTTCACAGTTTTCTCATCAGCTTCTAATATTTTCATTTATATTCTCATCTTGGCCTTAAGTTCTCTGTTACAACACAAACATAATGTAATGGGTGACATTTTTGTGGCAAACATCTTTAAAAATCATGGAGGCAACATTTCAGAAACTATGTCCAGAGCATGATAAAAAGAATTTGATAAAGATGTCACTGATTTTTACAAAGATGTGGATAAAACATGGCCATTCTCTTCTCGGAGCTGTCTTTGTTTGTACACTGTTTAGTATAAAGTTTTTGTTTAGTCAAGACGAAACAAACAAACATGTTGAAACTACAGTCAGAGTCCAGAGCAAAGTTATTTAAGGGAACTTCCTCTGAGTCATGGCTGAATGGGTTATAAAGACTGTCAAGCAAAATATCCGTTTAAAAAAAGCACAACGCCCAAATTTTTGCTTCAGCAGGGATGGCTTGTTTGCTTTTGTTTGCTTATTGTTGTAAAATTATTTCAGGAAATTAAGCTGTTAAATGGAGTGTCAGTGTTTCTGACAACAATGGGGCAGAGCGAAGAAGGCGGAGCTGAGATGAGACAAACCATCGCGGAAGTAAATATAGCTTCAAATGTGTGGAACACGATGAATCGTCTTCTTCGAGGAGCTATTTCTGTAGCATCACCATGAATAGCTACAACTGTGGATTCTTGGTGTGTAACACGTCATCATGGAAAATAAATAGGAAATCTGCTGAAGCAACTCGATGTGACGATGAAGTTGTGACCGACTATGAAACAAGAAGCTCTTTTAAAACTAGTCGTGCATCTTCACGTTTAACAAAGTGGCTCCAATTCAGTAACTTCAAGAAAGGCACATGGTCTTTTCTGAAATTTGTCCTCAGGGCCAGAGAGATCATCAGATCATCAGAGGCACCGGCTCCCCTAAAAAGTGATTGGCCAACCAAGGTGCCACTCCAAATTTCTTCAACCTGATTTGAAATATGTCCCCCCTCACCAAAATACATTTTTCCACCCTTGTCCCCAATGATATGTTTTGTAGAATCACCACCAATTCATCCTGTGAAGAATTTGATGATTGACCAGCTAGCAGGACAAATGTGAAGGTGAGGGCGAGGTGAAAGTCGCCTTAAATCACCACGTCCTTCTTCACACCTGAAGCTGGTCTGCAGTCACATTATTGACAGGTTTCCTGAACAGCATCAGAATTTTTAACACTTAAGGTCGTAGAGATGCGCTGTTTGTCGCCAGCCCGTCGATCCGTCATTTCTGCATGTATGCTTCAGTGTCTGCACACAGTTATTTAAATATTTTTTTCATTTTGACCATCTCACTGAGCTACAGACTCACAACCTCCGTATCCTAGTTAGAAAGAAGTGGGCATTAAAAATTGACGTGAAACGGGTTTTAGCAGTTATTGTTAAAATGATATAGCTGGCAGCCTGTGCAGGTTTTGATGTCTGTTACTCCCTGGTGCGTACAAAAACAAAGTGACGCACAAATGCCGTTACAAAACTACACAGGGAGTTGGCCGTGATTCTGCATAACAACCAAGATCAATTCAATCATGGGTGTTAAAATAAACTCATTCAAAAATAAATTAACTTTATTGTCCTCCTTGGCAGTTCACCTTGCCTTCAAGCCTCTGAGCAAGATGGGAACAAAAGAGTGTTTACTTAAAAAATGTCAAAAAGCACAAACACGGGACAATAACCTTGACAACACGATAGATCGTATCAGAAAAGTTGACATATACTAAATAAGCACTCTTAACATGAAGTGCTCGGTGTAATTACATACTGGCAGCCTTGTAAACTCAGCAGCCAATTTTGATAATCCAGACTTTGCCCTGTTACTTTATTATATCAGTGATTCTGTGACATCGCAGACTATCACTTACTAAGCTAATTACGACTAGGTGTTTTTTTTGCTATCCTTTAATAACGTTACACCGCTTGTCAGGAATAACTGTATCGGTAAAATGTATACATACTATTTTGCACGCAGTTTTGATAACTGCACGTGGCCAGGCCGGTTCTCTCTGCGGGGCATGTTTAGGTATGTTTCTCTCCTGTTTAGTGTTTATAAAAGTTCAGGCCCTTATCTGTGCATCGTCGTGTCGATGTATCTTTTAACACGGGGCCTGTTTATCCCTCCATTGTGCGCCCTCATCGCAGCCCCCTCATCGCAGCCCCCTCTCCTAAAAGCTTCCTGTGCTTATTGCAATGTGTGGGAACTGCAGAGCGCTTCATTGTCAGCGTTCCTGTGTTGTGATACATCCTCTGCATTCATTCCACTGATTAAAGGCAGTGAAAAGGCCCAGCATGTTTTCTTCTGAAACCAGCTGACATCCCTATTGTCACCGGTGTTACTGAAGCCCAGGCATTTGTCAGCGCGCCACTGAGCGAAACACACTGTTTTCTGTGGGTTAAAAGGTCGCCGAAGGCTGCGTCATTGGTGACCTTTGCAGGCAATCGAGGCGAGGGCCAGCGCTAACGCCGATCCTTCCCCAGGGTGAGTAAGCGTGAGTGGAGACACTTCTGTCTGACCACACACACACACCAGTGCTCAACGCCTCTGTGCGCTACGAGAGGGAGCAGTGTGTCTAATTACATTCTGTTCTGTTGCCACAGCACAATTAACATCTGCTGTGTATGTGCAGGAGGATATGCAAGGGACAACAGTGATCAGAAATTAATAATCAATGTAGTGTGCATGCACGTGTGTGTGTGTGTGTGTGTGTGTGTGTGTGTGTGTGTTCTATGTCTTTCATATGTGTGTTTTTAGTCAATGCTTTTATCTCTGAAATTTGTTTAAAAGTTCTTCTTGTTAAGCCAACAGTTTCCTTTTTCTCGTTGAAATTCCACAATAATGATACTAATATAAACTTTTTTATGAAATCCTGCAGAGCAGACAAAGCAAGCACAGACTGGCACAGGATCACAGGTCTGCTTGTGGACCAGCCTGGATAATAATGTGCCATGAGCTCGGGGCCGAAGCTGCGGAGTAAACGTGTGATTGACCCACATGACACACTTTAAAAATAAAATCTGACATTTGAAAGCTTGCGAGGTGAAGACAGGTGAACTTTCTTTTGTCTCCTGTGCATTTCTGCTGTTCACGGGAGGTCATCTGATGTTGCTCAAGCAGCCCTGTTCGTGCACACAAGCCCAAGGTAATTCAAGCTCTTTCGCCAAGCTGGCTCAAATGTTCCATCAAGGTATGTATGATCTGAGGCACGAGGCTACACATTGTCCCTGGTTTTGCTCCAGTCTAAGTTGCATGTTGTCGGACTTCCATTCCGTGTTTGTCTGAATTACGAGCTGGACATGTGAGAGCTGGCTTACTGACCGCCGTCCTGGGCGTTGTTCCAACACCTCACGCGTTTCACCGCTTATATACTATGGAACAGAAGTTTCAAAAGATGTTGAACAAATGCCCTTTAGGCCCAAATGAAAACCAGAAAACCTCTGTGTGAGGCACTTTTTTTTAGTGTTCACGTTTTAGTGTTTGTAAGATTTTGACTTGTTACCGTGCCTTGCCATGACTCACTCCTTTGTTTTACACTTGCCTTACAAAAAAGCCCTGATTGATGAATAACATTTTCCATAAATGACAAGTGAGTCAAAAGAGGCTATTTCAAGAGGATCATCACAAAGATTTTTAAACAGTGATCAGTGTATATTACTCTTAAGAAGCGATAATGGTATTCAGTTTAAACAATAGTTCTCTCTGATGACGCAGGACACACTGCGATAATGACATAGGCTTTTGTTTCTGGTCTGAGAGTCCAGTAACAAGTTCTATTTCACTTCACACATTCTTTCTCACAGGAGTTTCTATTTTATTCAGGATCTTAAACCACTTCACAAAGCAGCTTAAGGACTCATCACATTTGGGGGTTTTATCTTGCCTGTGCACAGGTATGTCTGTCAATGTAACATAGGGACAAACTGCTAATGTAAGAGGCCGTTAGGATAAAAATGACCTTTCTTCTGTCTTCAGTTTCATAAAAGCCATACTATCAAACTCCCTAAACCAAAGAGAACGAAGGGCCCACCATCATCTGCTCACAGATAGGCTCTGCAGGTAGCCCACAAACGGGATTAACACCCTAAAAATAATTTTAAAATGATTCTCACACCCTCCAATTATGGAAGCCATGTACGTAAATGCATGCAGCACGTGATTGGATATTCTGAGACCTTGTTGTTATTGAGCTGCTCACTGATTGGTCCATGTAAAAGTTAGCAAGAGATTCAGCAGCATGGAACCAGCAGCCTCCTGTCTGTCTGAGTGTAAGAAGGTTACATTTCCATGACCTGGAGCTGTGGGCGTCCCTCTCTGAAACAGAGTGGTAGAGGACGAACACTCCACAAAAGAAACATTAGCTTTGAATCACAGAAAATATCAAAAGTGTTTTTTTTCCATCAGGAAGTTCTGCAGTGGTAATTAGGGTAGGCTTTCCCAGTTCCTATAGTTTAAAAGCTCTCCACATAACTAAGGGTTGACCTCCATTCAGTGTTTTGTGTGCTTTCTGCACAGCTTGTATCTGATAATTGGTTTTTATATCCCACGGGCTGATCGGTCCGCTAACGCGGCTGTGATTGCAGGTTCCCAGAGGGACACTTACTCATCTCTCTTCTGGACCCATCAGCACCATCTTCCCGCCTCATTGTCCAATCAGTTTAAATGTTATTTTTTTCAGTGACATTTTTCAACTGCCATTTACTGCCAGGGAAACGGACCGCCCACATTTGACATGTTACGTGTGTCAGATACATCAGCCTTAGCCGGTGTGTCTTCTGATTATGGAATTTCTAAGGAGATAAAAGTCTATTTAACCTCAGGGGGGGTGGAAAGGGGGGGCAGTGCTAAAATGAAAAATTATCTTATCTAGTCTCACAACTGGAGGTTATAAAACTTGCCTGGAAGTCAGGTTCTACCACTGATTTTTTTTGTTTTACTAAGACGGTTATGAGAATATGTTTTATGTCAGAAGTGCCGAGGCTCATGCAAGAATATGGAGAGCTAAAATATTTAGTCCTCAGCTCTCAGACAGGTGGGACTTTGCTTTCAGCCCATTGTGCCCAAATATTTAGTTGTCAGCTCTCAGACAGTTGGGACTTTGCTTTCAGCCCATTGGATCCAGGCTGTTAATACTTGACCCCACATGAAAAGTCATCTTTAGAACTCTTATGAAATGAATGAATCCATTGATGCACAGAGAATCAGACCATGGCAGGTGTCTGCATCAGTTAACTCAGCTGGTAGGGGCTCATTTTAGCCCAGTCTGGACAACTCTGACCCACACTGGCCAATGTGATGGGAAAAAACTATGTATTTATTCTCTGTCCAGTAAGTGAATTATAACTGTCTGTGCAGCCCAGTGAAACTGGGTGAAAAGCCGGTAGATGGACTGATAAGGTATTTTCGGCCTTTCTGCACTAACAGTTTCTGCCTGTGGCTAGCAAACATTCTGACTCCCACTCACACGCACGCAGAAATGCACACACACACACACATACGAATTCCAGAGCTCACCCATCCAGTAGTTTCACTTTATAAGATCCACAGGTGTTCATCATTGTGGCAGTGTTTGCATGTTCTTTTCTGGTGTCTCAATAACACAATCACTACAACATCAAAGAAAACAAAGTTGCCAAGTTTGTGAGATCAGCTTAGCTTTATTTTAACATTTACTGAAGCCTACTTGGTTCTTCACTTATAGGTGGGAAACCAGGAATCAGAGTTAACAAGCAGAACTCTACTGCGCTCTGGCAGTTGACATACAGCACGTTGAATTCTGACTGTCCTCGTCACCGACGTGTCACGGATGTTTCCTTACACACAGAACGACACATAAACATAGGATGAACCTGTTAAGCATGAAAGACAAAAAGACGAACACATGGAATCAGTTACGCTGCATTGTTCTTGGACCTTGACATGCTCCCACATTCATTAAATCCTGAGAGGAATCATTAAGCTTAATGGATTGTTGGAAAACATTTTGCTGCCAAGTTAAAAACCAGAAACGTGTTTTAGCACTAAAAGGTCGTAATGCTGTATCTGTTTCTGCACTTTGCTCTTTGAGGAAAGAGGTGTGAATCTGGCCCTTGAGAAGAATATTAATCATGAGACAATATGCAAAAAGGCACTTTCCTTCTCCTCGGTCTGAGGCAATTCACTAAAGCCATTTATGTTTTAATTACTGTTTTGTTATGGTTTCCGACTCAAGGACCCTCATTTGAAATTACCTAAGACTGTTTAATTGTTTTTTTTCTTAAGAAAGATGTGGCTTGTGTCTGAGCCCCTCTACTGTTATCATCTAAGAGTGTGGTTTTAAGTCCTTTATGAATTTGAATGGATCCAACGTGTAATAAGGGGACCTTTCTGCAGACATCTGCACTAATGTGGCTGCTTTGAAACAGCTTGCTTTTACCTAAGATAACCTTTCAACCTGTGTGTCTATGATTGCAAAAATCCTTTAGGTTAAAAATGCCCTGTGACCTCTTTCCACATACTCCAGTTCTGTAAGAATATCAAATTTCCATTAACTGCTGGAAGATCTACCTTGAATTATCTAACTATTTAGCCAGTTATCTGGATTGGTTGCTAAAAGGTCACGAGTAGTGGTCTGGCTGCAGAGCTGTGGAAAACAGGTCAGAGGTCAGTGGGCATGCAGCCATGTATTTACAAGAAGAAAATGAGAAGGTGACTTTATCTAAGATTCTGATACATAGAGACGCCTGGGGGTGGGGGGTCGGTAGCTGAGGGGGACAGGTGTGCTTAGGGGGCAATGATGGGGCCTGAGACCCGCTGGCTGGCAGGAAAACAAAGCAGATGTAAATCAGCTCTATGCCAATAACCAGGGGTTTGGCGCAGTGGGCTCAAGTGGAAGCCCCCCTCCCTGCCCCCCCATGTGCGTCACTGCGGAGACCCTGGATCTTCTCAGGAGTACTCCCACCTGTCGGGCACGTTAACCTGCTGTGTTCCTCATCTCCTCTGCCACAACAAGCTGAATGGTTCACTGGCTTGCTGGTGAGATGTCAGTCCATGGAGCAGTTGGGGGGGTCATAGCAGACTCTACCCAAGACCAGCTCTGAAGAGGGGGGGCGGTCACAGTAATTGACACAGATATCACCTTTTGTATGGTTACTCAAAGACAGGAAATTATTGATTATGGAAGAAAATACGGCCATCTGGGCCTGTTTAACACCTGTCGTAATGAAGACAAACTTAAAAAGTTAAACTTAATTTCTTTTTTCAGTGACCATGACTGAACACTTCCAGAATTTAAATCAAATCTGATAGCTTGACGAATCATAAAAATAGATGGGAGGATTTTGAGTACAATAGTGATTTTACATGTATGCAATATAGATCAATGGTGACAGTTTAGGACATCATGCATTGTGGAAGAAATTATGGGATAATAAAAATAAACTCAGCAGTCAGCAGGGAGGACTGAGACAAGGAAAGGGGGTTTTTAGCAACCCCAATATGTGGAGATGCACTGTGGGTCCTATTTGTCACTCTGTAGAACTGAAGGGCACGACGAGGCCTTGTTTCATGAAGTGGAGGGCAGGGTGTATCAGTCATTTCAACCAACATGAAACAATTAACCAATGGGATATGAGTTAAAGCTGGTTTGACCCTTCTGAAGGTTAGGCTAGAGCAAGGGTTAGGTTAGGGACAGTGCGAGGGTTAGGGTTAGGGTTAGGTTAGGGACAGTGTGAGGGTTAGGTTAGGACAGTGTGAGGGATAGGTTAGGGACAGTGTGAGGGTTACGTTAGGGACAGTGTGAGGGGAAGGTTAGGGACAGTGTGAGGGTTAGGTTAGGGACAGTGTGAGGGTTAGGTTAGGGACAGTGCGAGGGTTAGGGTTAGGGTTAGGTTAGGGACAGTGTGAGGGTTAGGTTAGGGACAGTGCGAGGGTTAGGGTTAGGGTTCGGTTAGGGACAGTGTGAGGGTTAGGTTAGGGACAGTGCGAGGGTTAGGTTAAGGACAGTGTGAGGAATAGGTTAGGGATAGTGTGAGGAATAGGTTAGGGACAGTGCGAGGGTTAAGTTAGGGACAGT
Organism: Chitala chitala; assembly: GCA_025773905.1. Classification (NCBI taxonomy): domain Eukaryota; kingdom Metazoa; phylum Chordata; class Actinopteri; order Osteoglossiformes; family Notopteridae; genus Chitala; species Chitala chitala. The sequence continues at coordinate 4,148 of JABJVR010047217.1, read as the reverse complement.
GCAAGGGTTAGGTTAAGGACAGTGTGAGGGTTAGGTTAGGTACAGTGTGAGGAGTAGGTTACGGACAGTGTGAGGAGTAGGTTAGGGACAGTATGGGGGTTAGGTTAGGGTTAGGTTAGGGACAGTGTGAGGGTTAGGTTAGGGACAGTGCGAGGGTTAAGTTAGGGACAGTGTGAGGAGTAGGTTAGGGACAGTGCGAGGGTTAAGTTAGGGACAGTGCGAGGGTTAGGTTAAGGACAGTGTGAGGGTTAGGTTAGGGACAGTGCGAGGATTAAGTTAGGGACAGTGTGAGGGTTAAGTTAGGGACAGTGTGAGGGTTAGATTAGGGACAGTGTGAGAAGTAGGTTAGGGACAGTGTGAGGGTTAAGTTAGGGACAGTGTGGGGGTTAGGGTTAGGTTAGGGACAGTGCGAGGGTTAGGTTAGGGACAGTGTGAGGGTTAGGTTAGGGACAGTGTGAGGAGTAGGTTAGGGACAGTGCGAGGGTTAGGTTAGGGACAGTGTGAGGAGTAGGTTAGGGACAGTGTGAGTGTTAGGTTAGGGACAGTGTGAGGAGTAGGTTAGGGACAGTGTGAGTGTTAGGATTAGTCTTAGGGCCTGATTTATGGTTTCTGCTCCTTTGTGTGGCTGTACCTCCCGTCAATGTTTTTTATTATTTACCTTCAGGATTTATTCATTAAACAAATTATTATTTTCAGGAGATGCTTCTTCTTGGAGAAGCAAGAAAAAAAAATAGCTTCTAAGCACAGGCCTCCTCTTCAGGAAACTCTTTTAGCATTCTCTAGAGTTCTTGTAACGGAATAAGACCTGGAACAATAAACTTGTAAAATGTGCGAAGAAATTGTGTAGGTCTTTACTGAGTGTCTGAAGAAATGTTCCTTCTATCCAAAGAAAGATTCTCAAACAAAATTGCTAATAAACGTTCTAATTTTAACAAATCCATTCCATGACCTGACGAAATTTCTATTTCTTACCGGGACAGATTTTGCTCAGGTTCTGAATCCAGAATGGAGGCGTTGGGTGGGCAGGGGACGGAGTCACGCGGACCCTGACTCCATTTAAACGCAGGAAGACCCACGGCATGCTGGTGGAGGAGTGCACGCCAGATGGAGAGTGGAACACTACTCAAATTAGATCTGGCCAAGCTGTAAGGGAGCTGCTTTGACGGCCTTCCAGGATGCTGAGCTTCTGAACACATTTCCATACATTTCTTCACAAACCCGTTGACGTGTCTTGTTGCATTCAAATTACACGGCTCTTTTTTAATTCTGTTTCCAGGAGATGCACTTATTTCATAGTCTGGAATAAATGTGTATTTGTTTAAATTTTTGGTTCTCTTTGGGAAAATAGTCTTTGTCAACCTCATAGTAGCTTTGAAGTAAAATGTTGTAAACTAATTTATTGTGTTGTGCATATTGTTTTGGCAAGTCTGGGGGTCAAAGATATATTCCACCTGAACTGAATGGAAAAGGTCAAAGGTCAGGGGTCACAGGCGCTTTCTGTGATGCCTGATAATGTGTCCAACAAGGCCGCGATCGTCATGCAGGAACCCGTGATACGGCCTGGAAAGCTGAGCCGCAGAGGTGCGGCGGCATTGCGGCTCTGAAGATGAAGGTGGGCGGCCGGCAGATGGGAGAGAGAGGAGGGGATTGACGCATGTGAATGTAAAACACGCAGGGTGAACAGCGTGAGTCAGACGGCCGAGAGGCGCGAATACATTAATCCCTCACGGGAGAGCAGACCTGCAGCTTCTCAGCACAGCTGTGTGGACACCTCGCGTCAGGGCTCAAGCAGCCGTCAAGGGACATGTAACAACACCGAACTGAGGTGTGTGGCTTCCCTGCTCCCCTCCACAGTCTCCCTGTGTCACCTCTCAGCCTGAAAGCCCTGCCCCTACTGAGCCAGCAGGGGGCATAGTAGCTGAGGAGCTCAGCCATGTCACCCAACATGTTATTAAACCACGTCTCTTTGTGCCTGCAATGTGAAGTTTTTCCAAGTGTAACAGCTACATTATTTCGGAACAGCCCTGTCAGGTGTGCAGAGCTGCAGAGCGGCCCTGTCAGGTATGCAGAGTGGCCCTGTCAGGTGTGCAGAGTGGCCCTGTCAGGTGTGCAGAGCAGCAGAGCGGCCCTGTCAGGTGTGCTGAGCGGCCCAGTCAGGTGTGCAGAGCAGCAGAGCGGCCCTGTCAGGTGTGCTGAGCGGCAGAGCGGCCCTGTCCGGTGTGCTGAGCGGCAGAGCGGCCCTGTCAGGTGTGCAGAGCGGCCCTGTCCGGTGTGCTGAGCTGCAGAGCGGCCCTGTCAGGTGTGCTGAGCGGCAGAGCGGCCCTGTCAGGTGTGCTGAGCGGCCCTGTCAGGTGTGCTGAGTGGCCCACCTTTTCTGCACAGCGCTATGGTGACCTGGAAATAAATAAACTGTGGGAAAACTAATCCATAACGCAATTAATTTGAAATGAATGAGGCTTTTATTTGGCTTCAGGAGACGTTATGCAAAGTAATAAGAACTTCAGATTTGAAAGCACTAAAGGTCTCTCAAAAGAATAAAATTTTCTCTTGTTCATCTGAGAGGCAAACCTGGCCTAGTCCGGTATCATCTCAGACAATAACAGTAATAACAGCAGATGTGCCCCCCGTTAGTCTGCCGACAGTTTGCTGGATCAGACAGAGCCAATGCCAGTGTGTTGGAGTCTTGCTCTCTTTAAACAAACGTGACACAATTATAGCTCAGCCAACCAGCACCTGCTCAAAAGCATCTGCCTTGTGTTCTGTCAAAAAACCACTTCATTTATATTTGTAGGTGCGATCGACTGCGGTTTGGTGAAATGGCTTTCTACTGAGTGTTACTTCCTGTCTGGTCACCCCTGACTAGATCAGGGCTCCTGCCCTGCTGCCTTAAGAAATTAAGTCTGACAACAGGGTGCTAAGGGCCTCCATTCTCTCTTTACCCTCTTGAATAGACCGTCATGGTGATGTTACAACCACAGGACACCTGCAGCTGTGGGTTACGTCTCTTGATGGCTGGAGCTCTTGGGCCTCACTAGTTGCATATTGCAGCAAGGTCTTACCTAGAGATTCATCGGATACAGCACGTTTACGCAGGGCTTTGTTTAAAATCTTGGCTTTACCTGAATTTGCTGATTTGCTCTTTTTCATGCAGAGGTTTATACCTGAGTAAATAATTTCACATAATTCATATGTACTTAGTCGCTAATTGAGTTGCTCATTTAACATTATATTGGAGAATCAGAGAAGTCGTTATCATTAATAATGTGAGCCTAGTGCAAAATCAGTCATTAGTAAGAATTGCTTTCCTTATTCCTGTGCCTTTGGTCTGAGCTGCTGCTCTCCAGCAGTGTATGTAGTCGCTACCGATGGACAGGGAGCCGTGGGCGTAGGGAAGGACACTCAGCTCAAAAGTGTTTTCTCTGAGACTGTTGGTGCTACTGAGACTGCCATGGTGGCATTCATAACAAACTGAACTGTGAGTTTGCACCCTGAATTGGGCACAAATGGGACACAAACTGCAGGTAATAACTGCCTGGTCTCTCTCGCTCTTTCTCTCTCTCTCTCTCAATGATGATAGGCCAAGAGTTCCACGAGATCCAGGGAATTTCCTGCCTAGTTACGTATGTGCAGACCTCTCCTGCCCGATTCTATCATCACTGTCCCTCTGCTGGCTGCCATGGTGACGCAGGCTGACTCACTTATTGACAGCTTGTGCCTGAACCTAAACACCGATGAGCACTTTGCGTACAGGTTCTGTCAAACACCAGGAGCAGCGTGGCATACTGTCATCTTTGGAAAATCACAAGTATTCTTTATTCAATGGTACACATGCGCACACACGGGCAGGCGGGCACACACACACATACGCACGCACAAACACACACGCGCACGCACGGGCGGGCACACACACACATACGCACGCACACGCACGCACAAACACACACACACACACATACGCACGCACACACACACACATACGCACGCACAAACACACACACACACACACACACGCACACACACACGCACACACGCACATACGCACGCACAAACACACACACGCACGCACAAACACACACGCGCACACACGGGCGGTCGGGCACACACACACATACGCACGCACAAACACACACGCGCACGCACGGGCGGGC